>JAVJGI010000002.1:2084352-2096644 GCA_035590275.1 Ibycter americanus | reverse complement strand
TCCCTCCCCGAAGCCTCCCCGGGTCATACCTTGCCCACCCGTGTTTTGTTGTCAGCCTCGGGAAAAGCTGCCCACGCCACACCGGCGTGCACGGGCGGCTCCGGATCTTGTCCCGGCGGGGTGACGGGCTTCCAGCGCCGGGCGTAGCTGCTCAGCGGGCGGCGGCGGAGGACACGGGCACAAACCCACCAGCAAAGTTCATATCCCGCCCATTCCACCGACTCTGCCCACCCGTGGGGCCCGGATGAGGCACTGGTGGAAAAAAGGGTGGGTTTGGGGGCTGCGGGGTGTCTCAGCCGAGACCCTTCCCCTAGGGGCGATGGTAACCCCAGCCTTGCGCCCCCAGCTGAGCCCCTTGCCCTGGGGGGCCATGGTAACCCCAGCTTTGCCCAGGTTTGTAGCATCCCCTTGCCGCAGCCCCGCAGCAATGCCCTGCTTGTCAGGAGCTGGTGGGCATCGAGGGGGTGCTCAGCTGTGCCGGGGTGCAGCCTTCTAGTGGGAGGGCTGCTGTGCTGTGGGGCAACAGTCTCTGGGTCTGTAAAACTGACGGAGGGACGAAGGGATGAGTCCAGGTTTGTCCCATCTCGTTGCAAAGGAGCCCCAAGACTGGACGAGGCTGTTGGGCAAGTTTTGAGGGTTTGGGATCTGATACTGCTTGAGGGGTCCAGCTCACACAGAAAGACTGGGATGCTGCAATCTGCTCCGTCCGTTTGCCGGATGATTCATGGCATTTTGTGTTTCCAAACACGGAACAGCTGTGGATCTCAGCAGCTTCTTCAGCACTAGTTGATAACCCCTTGCAGGGCAGCACAGAGAAAAAGCTCTGCTGGAAGCAAAATCTGCACTTGACCATGCCGGCAGCTATCTCTGGCGGTGGGACTGTGCGGGCAGGGGCGAGGCAGGGGCAGAGGGGATGGCAGCTGGAGCTGGGAGTGGCCCTGCCACGCCAGAGAGATGATAGTCCACCCATGAGACACTGCACAGGCGGCTCCCACCATCAGCATCTCCCGCGTGCAGGATGCTGATAACAGTCCTGCTGCATGAGAAGGCAAAATTAAAAAGGAAAAAAAAAATAATATATCCTTCTAATGACCCCCCCCTGCATTTAAAGACTAGGCCTTTCCCAGGGCCCAGAGATGCTGAAGCTCACAGGAGCGTGGGTCCCTGCCAGGCACCCAAACCGCTCTGGGCCAAGCTCAGGCTTTAATCCCTCTGTGCCCCCCACACAGCTCTGGGGGCCCCACAGTCGAGGATGGTGGCCCCCAGCCTCTTGCTGCTGCCAGGCAGGGCTGTGGGCCAGCGCTAGCTCCCGCCCCAGCCCCGACCTGCCTGGGACGCAGGAGACGGGGTGTTTTTTCTACCAGTGCGTGGGATGCAGGAGGCATTCACAGCGATGAGTTAACTCTGCTGTGAAGCAGATCCTGACACGCAGTGCCCCTGCGCTGGCCTAACAGGTTTTAGGCTTTAAAGGATTTTATGCTGGATATTTTGGCAGTGGCTGCAATTCCCCTGCAGGACAGCCAGCATGGAGCAGTGCCGTGATTTCCCCAGATCTTTACATCCTTACATATGCCAGTAACATATTGCATGTCCATGACCAATCGTATCACCTCTCCATGCCTCATTTCTTCATCAGCAAAGAGCAAATAGAAATGCTGCCTTGCTTAAAGGAAATTAATACAGTTAATTAACGCTTGGCCCTTCTAATATTCAAGGGCCCGCTCTCCAGAGCCCTTGCACTGCAATATCATCATTACTGTGAAGCATACGCAACAGTTAGACCAGATGTTTGCACACAGTTAATGCTTCTTCCATCTGGGGAGGGGGGAAAAGGCAACCCCAACAGCTGGGCGGGAGCGAATGGCTGGCGGTGCTCTCCCCGTCCCCGGGGAGCCTTGGCCGGGCGCTTCCTGGAGTGATGCAGGGTTTGGGACGCAGCTGCTGCACCAGCTGCTCCCACTCCTCTCACAAAGGCTGGGTTCCCCCCCTCCCTTAATTCATGCGGGAGCTTATTCGGGGGGAGCAGGCTGTGCTGCGCCCCCCTCTCCCCTGAGCCGCCGCACTGCCTGGCTGCGCTGCAACTTCTCCAAGGCTTTTAGTGCGGGTGGCGCTGAAAAAGGGCGGTTGTGAGGACAAATGAAAGGCAAATGCCGGTGGGAGAAGGACGGGCAGGGGCTTTTCTTGCATGCATATGAGGGAAAGCAGATGAATCCCGTCTCCTGCACAGCTGCAGCCTCTTCCCAGCCACGCCAGCCCTGCTAAGGAGTGGAGACGTGCTCCCAAGATTAGTTGTCTGGCGGGTGCTGCACAAAGATAAAGTCCTGTCTCCACATCCCCACTTGGTCACAGAGAGGGACAGGAAGGCTATTCATACGCTTTGTACCCCAGCCGGATTTACCCCACAGCAGTCACCGAGTTTGGGTGGGTTTTGGCTGCCTTGCACATCGGGACAGATGCAGGCCAGGAGGTGTCTGCTGGTCCCTGCGCCAAAGGAAAAGCACAGACCGGGGCTGCAGATGGAGCAGGAGCTGATATCGATGCTGCAAAACCATCTCCTGGCAGTGGGAGCGGGCAGGAGGAGAGCTGGCAGGATGCAAACTTGCATCCCTGTGCTCAGTTAGCCTTACTTAGCGCATAGGTGTCCCAGAAGCACATTTACCATCCTTGTCATCTGTAGCGTGGTCCTGCTTTCAGCAGTTCCCATACGGGCTACGCTGAGCTGTCGCATGGAATGACTGCATCGCGCGAAGGGAAGCGTGACTTGCCCCCGGGGTTCTCTTGCCAATGTCCCTGTTCCCAGCGCTTTGGTTCAGATGATGGCGAGCCGACAGCGTGGCATGCTTTTGCTGCAAGAGGATCTGTGGAGAGGACAGGGAGCTGGGGAAAGCCCAGAGCCCCCGTAGTCCTGCTATCCTGACCTTACTACCCTCTGCCTCTGTCACCTTAGCCATCGCCTTTTTTCTACGGGAACCAAAACGATTTTCCAACAGCATCAATAGATTAACTAAAGCTTGTTTGTGGCAGGAGGAGAGCATCGCTGGTTTAGGTGTCTGTTCTCAGATCCCGGTCCCAAAAGCTAGGAACTGCCTGTTCCCCTGCATCTGGTTACAGAAGACTACACCAGCATTGCTCCCAAGACAGCAGGTCAGCTGCTCTCTTGGATGCTGGGCACAACAGATTCATCAGTGTTACTTCCTTCTCTCATAATGATGGCATCCATTATTCAAGCTCACATCAATCCGCAGCCTTTCAGCAGAAGTGACAGGGGCACAGAGCCTGCTCAACCCCTGCTCTGCTCTTGACACCCAAACAGGGCAATCTTGTTCCAGCCTCTGTAAGACAGAACAGTACAAACGCCAGCTTCCCACGCCGGTTGCTACAAGCCACTCTGTTCGACGAGGTTCAACTTCCTTCACTCAAAGCCTACAGAGGAATGGACAGCCTGAAGTGTTTCCTTGCACAGCGGTATGTTGTGCAAATACCCTGGGAGTCATCAACGAGTGCATTTGGGAATAAGCCCTTTGATGTTGCCTTCTGTGCTTTAGCTTTTACCTGGACTTAGTAACTCTAGCTAGTCCAAGTTCATTTCCCAGCAGGTTCAGAGCATGGACTTTGGTACTGTCAACCCAAAAGGCAGGTAAAGTGCCAAAGCAAAACCTGTAGCTCACTCAGAGCTTTGCTTGGAATGGAAGAAGGGCTCAGGTACAGTATGATGCTTTGACAGGGGAAAAAAAACCACTTTAAGACAGGACTGACATCAGTTTGAAGGTGTTCATTTGGTTTCTCATGGGCCCAGGCTGGACACTCCAGCATCACAGCAGCTACAAAGCAGGTTTGTCTTACAGGTGCTCAGCACTCTCCTCACAGAGGGACCTTCTTCTGCTTGGGATCAGGACCTCTCTTACCCGCCTGTGCTGTAGGGAGCTCCTTACACAGGGACTGCTTTATCTCCGCTACCACAGCTGTTACCTCTACAGCATATGCTTTGTGTAGCGCTTAGCTTGGAAGAGGCAGAAAAACCATCTATATGCATACTTATTTTGTTTAGCTAACAGACAAAACAGTTTCAGACTTGTGTCCAGTGCCTTGTACCTGCGCCCTGCTCTGGCAGATGGTCCTGCCACAAGCTGTCTGCCCTGAAGAGGAGTATTTGGGCAAAGACCAGGCACGTAGACTAAAGCCAGGACTCCACGTGTGAGCCGGGCAATCACCAACAGAGCTTCCTCCAGCTGACTTCTCTCTGAACAGTTTGCATGCTCTCTGCAATCACTCAAGTCCATTCCTGACCAACCACAAGGCACCAAGGGGTAGTCTGCCCTGTAACCATGTCACCAACAGGACAGATGGACTCTCTGCTAGCTGCAACGAAAGAGCCGGTCACACTCTCCCACTGACACTGCATTTTGAGTGCGTCCACTTTGTACATGCTATGAACCTCCTCACCTAGCCCCAATTTGACTCACTTGGTCTGAAGATACAGCCATGCTAAGTGATCTAAACAGCTATGGCAGAGGAAAGTTCATGCTTCATTAAAAAAAAAAAAAAAGACAACAGCCACCTCAATTTGTCTTTGCAGCTAGGATCCTTTACGCGAGCTAGCCAGTGCTGCAGTAGTTACATCTGATGGGGCGGCCAAAGTAGCACTGGCTGCTGCCTCCAGGCTGGTAACATGAGGACACAACTAATGCCAAAAATGCACTCCATGCATGACTTCTCTACATACAGGACTAGTATCATGCAATAATTAAGCATTACTTCATATATTTTAGCTTAATAATGATGACAGTAAAAAAAGACAAAAAAAATAGTTTTTTTTATTATTATTATAGAAAGCACAGTATTATAATACTCAAAGAGTGATTATACAGAAATAATCTGCAAATGAGTTTGGCAGAAAGTCTTGGATTGATGTACTACACCAACTGCACAAGAAATCAGTTCATAGTGGACAAAGCTACTCCAAGAACCCACTGCCCTCTCTTTCACACATTTTAAAACCAAAAAGTGAGATATTCCTATAAGCATTCTGATCAGCATAATTACAAGCTACCTGAATTTATGTTCCTAACTTTATTCTACGCTGTCAGAAAATCAGAGCCTGGATTTCATAGCAATTATGAATACAAAATATGTATCAAAAGCAGAGGTAATAATACTTGTATTATAGAGCATTTAATTTGTTTCTTCCCCTCCTCATCACCAGTTTCATAAGGGAATGAGAGAGGTGAAAATTCTTCTAAGTAAAGAAAAAAAAGTTACTTCCTCCAACAATCTGGTGTGAACACACAGGTTGAAAATTCAAGATTAGCACCCCTAAAATATTAACAGTGGCAGACAGACATTACGCTGGATAGCATTATGTCTAATTTTCTCTCTTCCCTTATCTGCTGGATTTCAAAACCAGCATCTGAAACTGAAAACATTCTGCTCAGGTTGGCATGCTCCACGAAGACAAATACAACCTGACAAACAGGAAACAGTGTACGGCTCGGGGTATTATCCAAAGGTTATATTTGTGCTGATGCAGTGAAAATGAGTTTGAGTCACAGCAGTTTCTCCTGCGTGAGGGCATCTACATGGGGTTCTGGTCACTCCACTAGCACCAGCCAGCCCCGATGCCTCCCAGCTGGCCACAGAGCTCAGTGTGCACAGGGGACACTCTGCAGTCACGGGGGTCCCCACGGACACCTGCTTTTGGTCTACTTCAGCAGCCAGAGCTCATCCCCGCACCCCTACTCCCCACCCAGCTCAGTTTAAAGCAGAGCTGGAACTACTCTACCAGGGCAAGAAAGTCTCGCAGCACCGATACCAAAGCTCTTGTGCAGCCTCTCCACCCTGAGCCAACTGTCCCAAGCAGGGGTGGTTATTGCCCAGACACAGGGATGACGGCTGGGGCAAAGCACACTGACACGCTGTGAACACGGGTTCACACCTTCCAGCAACTGCAACCCCCATAAGCATTCTTCTGCAGCACTAATTGGACAAACACCGTTTTTTCTTTCAGAAATATCCTCCCCTTAACTGGAAGGATCAAACGCAGTACAGAAAACCTTAGCTAAACCAAATGTCATGCACCCGTTTAATTTTCACCTTTGTTAAATAATGTAATTGTCCCGGAAACGGTTCTTCAGCAATCCTGACAGCCAGCACTAGCATACAAGCTGTCCTCCAAAGAGAAGTGAAGCACAGTGGGTATGCTAGGGCAGCATGCAGCGGCAGTAAATAACCCTGAGCCTGCTTTGTTCCTTCATAAAATAAATGATTAATAGCTCAGTATAGTCAGTCTGCTATTCAAGGCTTGCTGAAAACTTTTGATCAGTTTGATTCATTAACCTTTAAAACTGCCTCTAAAAGAGGCTTCAAATCTGAAGGAGAAGCATTATTTTAAAATGAATACCTCAATGTTATCCAGTAATCCTAATTTTTGACAAACTGAACTAAGTATCGAGACATTCTGCTCCCCTTTAGAACCGCTCAGCATCTCACAGTCAAGTGTTGAGGGAGAAATAACAAGAGAAAATAAAGTTGATGTAGACAAACAAACCCACATTCATCTTAAAATTCAAAACCGATCAGAGCTGGGGGCAGGGGGGCGGGAAATGGCACTTCTTTGTGATTCTTAAGCATTTGGCTGATTCGCAGGTGGCTTCCCAACTGTCTCTTTATTTCTTTTGGTTTTAATGCTAATAAAAAAGGGACACTAACAGGGGACTCAATTCCCCACACAATGCACTGGGGGAGGGCATGGAGTGTAACTTACGTATCCGAAAAGTCTGACTCAGACAAATTACTTCTAGTTGACTTCCTTACTACACGCCTGCATTGTTCCAACACCTTGGTAGCATAAGGAGTTCATCCCCAGCTATCTGGTCACAGAAACAGCAATGTGGACTAATACCATTAAAGAACTGTTCCAATTACTTCCCTGGGGAAAGAAGTGACTTGCAGCTTAACATCCTGCCCCAACGCTGCAGGAAAACCAACCGTCCGCAAACGCGCGGCTAATGGCTGCTGCTGTAGGGGACCCGCTCTGGGGATGAGCTGCAGTTTGTCTTCCAGGGACAGCAGCTGGTTCCTGGGTCAGAAGTACAGATGGTTGCAGGCTCGGATACAATTTACTTTGAAAGTGAGGTTCGTGATACAGATTCCCAAGAGAAAAAGGGCGTTTTGGACCAAGGACGACTGATGGCCACTGCTGCCGGGTTGATACTAGAAACTTGTTATTGGCTTGGTTTTACCATCTAGAGAGGACAGAGGTACTATGGTAGTGTAAAAAGGACAGAACAGGTCACTTGCTCTTCACGAGGCCAGAGAATTGCTTCACAAGCAGCCACATGGTTGCAGCGGTAGAACTACCAGCAGAAGAAAATTATTTCGTCCCTAAGGGAATCACCAGCCTTTCTCAGAGAAAAGGAATGCCAGCTACAAATTAAAAAGGTTAAAAACTTCTTCTAGACACATGGCTCGCATAACCAGCCTGTACCATCTTTTGCTACAATAATTATACATGGTCAAGGATTTATGAGTCTAATAGTTTTAGGGAGAAGTTCTCAAGTCATAGCTGTCAGATTGCGGAACCAATTTCTGAAATCCCACCAAAGTTTGTAGGAATTCAGCAACATTAGCAGGATACTAACATTCTTTTTTGGAATGATATTGAGGCTTCTGACATAAGAGTGCTGCACTTATGCTGCTTCAGATATCCAGCAGTGGTGCAAATAAAGATACCATGTTTATAAAGAAATCAGACCTCACCTGTAGATTTAGTATTTTTTCTGTACTTGAATATTTAAGCTTGTCTACACCAAGCAAAATATTTGACTACAAAGAAACAAACCCAATTCCTAACTTCTATAGCTTTCCCGGGGTCTCACTAAACACTGTTCACTGTTCAAATTCAAGTCCTCAGTACAGACTGTAACAGCAGCTGAAGTTAAAAGATATCATAGAGAGTTATTACGGCAAAGCAGTATATTGTCTTCTGGGAACCAGACATGAGTCTGTCATGGATTTGCATGGCATGAGCACCGAGAAGCTCCTGTCTCTGCACTGTTAAGATCTCACAGTGAATGTAGTTGGACTCGGCATTAGATTCAGTTCAAGAGCCAGCAGACTCTATTCCTCCTGCTCCACCTGAGCCACTCAGGATGCGATTTAATTCCAAACACTGCAGCACCAGACAGACTATGGGGAGGGGAACATTTCACTCTCCCTCTTGCTGACACAAAGAGTGGAAAAATAAAAGAGCAAAGCAGCACTAAGAATGTGTAATGGCAATAAAAAAAGCTTAGGAGGACAAGGAAAAATGACTTCAGAAGAAACTGAGAATTTTTTACTACTTGGAAGCTACCTGAACTTAAATGTATGGTTTCAGTCATACCACTGAACATGACAAATTGCTAGAGCCTGGGGTGTAAAGAGACTACAAAACATGATGAACAGCAGCATCAACAGGAATATGAAATGACATGGTCAAGTCAGGATGGAAAAGTGGATGGGTACGGGGAGAGCAAACAAAATAGTCCCGACTGAGCCAAAAGGGAATGGTTAGCGCAGGAAACTTAATGACTCTCTTGTGAATATCACCACATAAACCCAGTGCATCAGGAATTATTTTAATGTACATCATTAAGTGAATGGTATAGTGTTATATGGTAGCGTTAAGTGCTTTGCACTATTAACAGTTTGAATTTATTAAATGTAAAACAGTTTTTATTGTTTCTCAGCTATCTAGACAATCTTCTGTTAAAGCCCTGTGTGTGCTGCACTATTCCCAGGGCTCAGCAGTGTATTCTTAAGAGGAAGATTCACTTATACAAGTGGCCACTTCATCCGTGGCCTCAACCTGGCTCAGCCAGAAGCCTGCACAAACCACAGGTACATTCAAGTCTGATTACAGCAAACACACGCCACCGCTGTGAAGGGTAGATTCTGGACCTAAGAGAAACCCATGTGGTTATCTTCCACCAAAATAAAAGCGCTTGTTAAAAGTGTTGCTCGCTTCTACACGTAAAGTACCCAGTGTGATATCTGAGGGCGTGCGATGTGCCTCAGCCTGTTTTCAAAGGAGTCTAGGTTGCATAACTGGTTTTGGTATTTAGTTCAAGCAGCTTTAAAAAACTTTAAAAGTAAGTTTAAAATAATTACAGGGTATTAATTAGTGCACTCTGCAGAGGGACAAATTCAGCCCAAGTGCATGAAAGAAACCAAGTAAAAATAGTCCTTCGAAGCCTGATTTACCAGGCTTGTACTAGACAATCTTAACAGTTTTATTCTCAAACATCTTAATGTCTCCAAGGGACAAGTGCAGAGAAACTCTCTTAAGGAGCACACAACTGTCCTTGTAATAGTTTAAAGCAGATTTTCTGTCGTTCACAGAAATCAAGAAGTGATGGCCCTGTTTTCAGACCTGAGCAGGTTCCCCGCTCCTGTCATACTACAGTGAGCACAGCAGCACAAAAAAATGCTTCTGTCTTGAGAGCATTCAGACGATCCCTAGAACATTTTTTCATGATTAGACATGCTCTCCACTTACTGTCAGGCTGTCATTTTGTAAGTATATTTAGTTTCTTGAAAAACAAAATCCCAAAAACCCCAAAGCCATACTTGCAGGGAAAATAAGGCCTCTTTTTTTAAAAAGACTGCAACAGGTTTCTGTGGGGTATTTGCTTGCTCTAAACAGAACCAAGAGAAGACTAATCAGAATGTTTTGGCTGGGACACAAGAGGCAACTCTGCTTGACAGATGTTAATTTAAAAAACAATCACCAGTCCAGAGCAACAGAATAACCCTTTCCCTTAGCTGCTGGAAGATACCATCCCATTCAAAGGTGTTTTACCTTTGATGTACCATCATCAAAGATGAACCATCTACTTGCTGTCTGTCCTTTTGTTATAAATGAGGAAGTCAGAAATGTCGTGCCATACGTTACTATCATCATACAAGTAGGTCATGGAGGACTGCAGAGAAGGCTGCAGAGTTTGTCGGTGGTATTCAAAGAGCCAGAGAACTGTCCCCCATATCAAAGCAGCGACAAGTGGAAAAGGATCCTGCTTTGGCTGTGGGACATAGCCCTTTTCCACTGCCAGCCGAGACAAGCCGAACAGGATACGAGACAGCAGGTACATCATGATCTGCATGAAGAGAAAACCCAAAGAACATTAAGGAAATAACCTGACCAGACATACTAGCCAGGTTAAGTGGTTTAGAAGTGATAAGCCAGGCAAGAGGGGTGGAAACAACGTACCCAACTTAAAAGCAAACAGGTTTTAGGTTCATGTATGAAGCAATCTTACAACTGGAGATGTTTGTGTCTTCCTGTGTCCTCAAAGTCCTGCTTCTCTGCTGGTGCTCCAATTTAGTAATCAAAAGTCACACTTAATGCAACAAATCTTTGCAGTTGCAGAACTTTTGTCTTTGCTCAGTTAATGCTACCTCAGATGCTGCTGCTGATAGAACAGTCATGGAGCAGCCCTGCTAACCTGCGAAGCAGATACAAACTCGGTAGTCTGGACACATCCTCAAACCAGACTGAAGGTATGCTCTTGCAGGTCATTGCATAAGAACACTTCTGATTAATCAGCATCTGTGTATTTTAGTGACTGATTAATCTATGACTGTGTGTTAACAACCAGCCTTAAATCAAACGTCCCCTGAGCAGCTTTTGTCAGTTTAGCCAGTTAAGTGTAGCACAGTAACTGGTTGTGCTCTACACTCACAACATTCAAGCTAAAGGGTTTAACCCTATGAGCAGGCAGACTAGGAGTGCACACAGTCAGTGACCACAGCTCAGAAGACAGGTGGGGTAACCTAATGGCTTTGAATTGCATAACCGCCTGCCTTCCTAGGTATATAAGTGCAGCTCTGGGGGTAAACCTGGGCTTTTAGCACTGAAACTGCACACAACATTCACGGAGGCACCCAACCACCTCTAGGATTTGAGCGCAGAGCAGCCAAAACAAGAACTTGTGTGAAGAGGAATATGGTGGAAGAGTAATGCTACATGGTAAGAACCGCCAGAAACATGCCAGGCTATACCAACCACTTTCTGGCACATTATCATCTACCTGCTGGGCTTTTTGTCAAGGAACCTTTCAAAAAACACATTTACCTGGCTGTTCATGGGATTGTTCTCACCAAACACTAGCCAACCCCCAATGCAGGCTGCAAAGAAAGAATGAAATGGAATTTTTTTCCCCTGTAGCCGGGACTGCAACGCCATCAGCCCCTTGTAGGTGAACACAAAATACGCCAAGTTCCGGGAATGAGTGTACGTAGCCTGAGCAATCGATTTCAATTTCTCTCTTAAACTGAAGAAAAGAAACAGACAATTAGGAGAGCAAAAAGGCAGGACTACTGCAGTCACTCAGCCTGGACACTATGCCCCTCTGACCTGCCCATCTAGACCAACAGCTTGCGCACCCCACAGAACATCTTGTGAGGGAGAAGAAACCATTCCACCTCTGGCTCACTTAACAGCCCATCTCAGACAGTAGACTGTGCTTCTGTCTAATTCTATGACAAGTCAAGCAGCCTTGTTAAAATTTTTCTGCCTAAGCCCTAAGTGTGAACCTCTGGCATAAGTGGGGAAAGCCACAACATGCACTCCCATACTTTGGCTTCTGTTATTTGAACGGAGAGCAGAGCGCTGCTGTTTGCATCTGCTAATTTCTGTGCTCAGTAGTTCTCATCAACCGTTTCAGGAGTGGCTGACCCCCATGACTACATACATCTGTGCATGCATGAGCTGTCCTGCTCAGCTATCAGAATACCAGGCTATGACCATGGCTCATGTATCTTCCTGCTTTTTAAGCCCTCCAGAAACATGAAAAACTGAATGCTTGAAAACATTCCAAGCAGTAATACAGAAACACAGAATGAGGGTTTGTACCTTCCGGTCTTGAATAGGAAAGTCATCACCAGGGCATGCGGGGCACGAATTTTTGCTCCATAACTGCAAAAGTGAATAAATATTTCAGAATTTCTGTACTGTACTATGAAACAATTGTATTTCTGTTCTACTGACAGCCAAAAGATGTTACTTAAGCAACTACATCGCGCTTTTAAGTCGGCCCCGTAGCAGCAGCACACCAAAGGAGCCTCGACCCCAGGCTCGAGAGAACACGCACCCCGAAAAACCAGGCCCGAGGGGGACCCCAACACCAGGTAAACCCCCGCCTACCGCTGAGGGAGAGGGAAATGCCTCTTCCCGAACCTCCCCCGCAACAGCCCCGGTCCCCGGGCAGGCCAGGAGGGCACAGGGCGGCCGGGCCCTGAGGGAACCGAGACACCC
>JAVJGI010000002.1:2059073-2083138 GCA_035590275.1 Ibycter americanus | reverse complement strand
GGCCCTGTGCCATCCCCCCGCCCCGTGCGTCCGGGCATCCCCGCACCGCCCATCCCAGTGCCCTGAGCCCCGGTTAGCCCTGTGCCCGGGACACCGCATCGCCTCCCTGCCCCTGTGCCCAATGCCCCCCATCACCTCCCAGTGCCCAGGGGCACCCCATCGCCTCCCTGCCCCTGTGCCCAATGCCCCCCATCACCTCCCTGTGCCCGGGGCACCCCATCGCCTCCCTGCTGCTGTGCCCAGTGCCCCCCATCACCTCCCTGTGCCCGGGGGCACCCCATTGTCTCCCTGGCCCTGTGCCCAGTGCCCCCCATCACCTCCCAGTGCCACCCCATCACCTCCCTGCCCCTGTGCCCAGTGCCCCCCATTGCCTCCTTGCCCCTGTGCCCCAGGGCACCCTATCACTGCCCTGCTGACTGGGGTACTCCCGTCACCCTCATTTCTGTGCCCAGAAAACAGGGTCACCAACCCCAGGATCCCCCGCATCACTCATGTGCCCATTGCCCTGCCATCGCTCCTCATCCCTGTGCCCAGCACGCTGGGACACCACCGTGCAGCTGGGCACCCTCCTGCCCTGCATGCTGGGGTGCACCCCTCCCACCCCCCAGGGCTCACGCTCCCTGCCTGCCCTGGGGATGGTCCCTGAGGTGGATGCTGGCCCCTGCATGTGTGTGTTAGTGTGTGGGGTCCACGTTCTCTGGCACAGCCAAGGCAGCGCTCAGCTTCTCTCCACTGTGTGGGTGTGCAGGTCGCACTCGCATTCATGTGAATTTTGTGTTGGGACGCTGTGTTTTACGGGCAGGTGCCATCTGAGGGGGACTCTTGGACATGCCGAGCTGTGGCAGTCTGACACTGAGCTCAGGGTCTGCCCATTTGGCATTTATGTCCATAAGGCATTTATTTTCTAAATTGAATTACACATGTATTTTCCTTTATGTGGGGGGATGCCACTGACTGGAAGGCCTTGCATCGGGATTGTTGCCCTATGCTTTGCAAACAGCACCTGTGATCGCGTGAGCAGAAAGAGGAGCAAAGAATAAATATTTCTATTTTGTTAGGTTACTTGGTGCATTTGACAGCACTCTGTATTATCAGGTTCTCTATTTCCTCTTTGCAATCAGCTCCTCATTGTATGGATTTCCTCGCAGAATTCAGGAGAGCAAAACATTTTAGAAAATTATGAATAGAGTGTGGTGTTTTGGTTTTTTTTAAGCCCACCACAACTGGCAGCTTTTAGTAGCTGAGCTTGTTTGTGTTGCCTTGTTGATTCGATTACAAGTCGATGGTGACTTGGCATTCATGTGCAGTGCTGAGAGCAGCCGTGTTCTCAGTGGGTGCTGTGGGGCAGAGGTGCATTTCTGCATGTTGCTAAAGCACCTGGTGCTCTTGTTGGCAGAAAAAAGACTCAATATGTGAAATTCAGTAGCACCTGGGTGAAATGGACATTCTTGTTTCATCTCTAACAGAGAGAAATTTGAAAGGGGGAAAAAAGCGCACAAATCAGTACTCTTGTACTTTCATCGTGGCTTCCCCAAATCACTTCATTTTTGTCAAGCTCTGGGGGAAGCCTGCTGCTGCCAGAAGAGAAGAGGTGGCTATTTTTTTTTAGGTTTCATGAGTGAAGAACATCCCGTAGATGGGTGCTGGCTGTAATCAGTGCAGGATCAATCCAGAGCTTTCCCCTGGGGTCCACAGATGGCAGTGAACAGCATCCACGCAACCAAGTAACTCTGCCTGTTTGTCTTCATGAGTTACTAAACCTTGAATTTGGTGATTTCCCTCTGTGTTGTGTGGCATTGTGCATTTACGCTGTGAAACTCTAGGGACTCTGTGGGCATTTGTGCAAATTGCCAAACGAATGAAGAGCAACATATTTCTGTTGTCCTGGGTAACTTTTCTCTGGCAGAAGGCTGAATGCAACACCGACAATGTTGCTGCATTGTTGTCGCCTGTCTTCAGATTTTGGCCTTTCCTCAAGCTTCTTCCTGCTAGTGGGATAGAGGCAATCATCTGGTTTTTTTACTTGGAAGATCTGGCTATGTGCCAGAAGGAAACCCAGTTGTCCATTGCCAGGCACATCAAGAGTGGCGTTCTTGATGCAAAGTGTTCTTAATTGTCCCCATAATATACTTAACCTGAATTTTTGACCCCCCTCTTTCTTTTGTCTTCTGGTAGCTTACTTCTGCTGAAGAAGGGCTGTTCCATTTCACTGTCTGGTTTGGATGTGCCAACAAGAGCCTGCAGTGCTGCCTTTGCAGTTGACCAGGAGGTTATTTGTACAGGGGAGGTATATTTTAAAGCAGGGTTTTGGTGTGAGAAGATCCACGCAGGAGTGCTGCAGCAGCCTTCTGCCAGTGGGGCTGTCCTGCAGGGCTGGTTGCAGCTGTCTGTGCAGGTGAAGGCTTGCAGAACTGGACCTGCAGCTTTGCTGTGCCTCCGTGTGATTTATGTGAAAGGGTTCCCATAGGAGCAGTGGTAATTTTATGGTAGCATGTGAAGTAGCGTGATCTGCTGCTTTCCAGTAGCTGCTTGTGCCCTCTGCTACCCAGCAGAGGCTGGAGAGGGGTGCTCTCCTCTTTCCCATTGGCACGTGCAGTGTTTGTGACCTCTTCTTAGTGAAATGATGAAAAAGGTGTTCACAGAGTCTTAATGTTACTTGCTTCCCACTGGAGATGCAGGAGAAACAAGTATTTAGGGTGTCTTTAAAATGCTGTGGATTATACGGGTACTCGCCATCAGGAAGGTAACATCCTGGCTGTCCAGGAGAAAATTTAAAATTACAAGAGGAACTTGCAGTGGCGGTTGCTTCTGCTGCCCTGTTTCTTTATGCTGTGATCTGTTACGGCATTTTGCTGTCCTTGCTGGTGCTGTTTGCTGAGCGACCTCTCATCGGGAACTGTCCTCACCTGTACTGCTTGGAAATGGTGAGACCGATAGATTTTTTTTTTCACTTTGGCACATAATTCTGAGTTCAGAGCTTTACAGTTTTGTTTTGCAAAGATCTTGAGGGAAAGTGAAAAGCAACTTAAGAACCCACCCCCCTTTCTTTTCTCCCTTAATTCACAAGGTTTAACATAAGACCTTGGTATGCCATCTGTTTTGTTGTGACTTCCTTCTTATAAAGGAATGGTAGGAAGAGTGCTGCATAAAAATCACCTCTTCTTACTATTTTTCTTCCATAATCAGATTGTTCTACGTGTCTTTACATCTGATTTCTAAAAAGAAAGAGTGTGATGGGCTTAATCCACTGGTCACATGCTGCTGGCCAGGTTGTCTCCCTACATGAGCAGTCCCCATCTCCTGCATTTATCTGGAATATTTTAGAACATTTTAGCTGTAGCAAAAAATACTTGTGCCAAAGCAAGTGAGCTGATTCTGACAACAAATCTGGCTGGGTGTGTGTGCTCTCGTGGAGTCCTGAGAGAAATGGAAATCAGAGAGAGCAACTGGCAGCGCTTGCTTGAGAGGAGCCTGTAGAGGAGCACAGTCCTGGGAGTGGGGAGAGCCATGGTCCTGCTCTCCTGCATGTCCTAGAACTGAGGTGGCAGCTGGTGGCCAAGTGGGTCCCTGCAGAGCATCTCTCCCAGGAACCCACACTTAATATTTCCTTCTTAAAGCTGTATCCAAATCCTTCTGTAGTTCATAGCCCTGCGTCTGGTCAGATCTGGGAATGCTGGTCTTGAAAACAGGGAGGCATTTCTAACACTGCTGCTGAGGCAGAGTTGCTGCTGTTGTCTTCACCAAGCTCAGTGCTTGTCTGTGCTGTATCATGCCATGTCCTCAGGCAGATCCACCCAGGCTGCTACCCCACCTGGCCCATGACAGCCCAGATAGCTATTTCTCCGCTCTTTTCATACCCACTGTTTGTAAGCATCCTTCCTCTCTCCAGCAAATGCCTGAAACCAAGCCCTCTTTTGGCTTTCCTTGCCCTTCTTCCCTTTTCTTCTTGTATCAAAGGAATGTATGGAGACAGGTGGGAGCATTGCTTTAGTGTGATAGTTAATGCTGTGGAGTAGCGGGGAATGAGAAGGTGAGAGTGGCTCTGTGGGAGAAGACAGCAGTAGCTGGCAAGCAGCTTCCCTCCATGACTCGTGAGCGAGATGCCAGTGCCTGAGTGCTCCATGTTCGGGCTGCGGTCAATTTACCATCCATGCTTGTGTCTCCTTTCAGGAATGGATAATCAGACGGTGCTGGCTGTGCAGTCCTTACTGGATGGTCAAGGAGGTGTGACGGATCCATCTGCTCAAAATGTCAACTCCTCCACTGCCATCCAGTCGATGGGTGAGTCCTGGTAGCACTGGGAGAGCGAGACGAGAGGCAGGAGGGCTGCAGACCTCTTCCTGCAGTGTGCACTCGTGACTATTGGAACAGCTGGCAGAACAGCTGTACATGCAGGGTGCTGCCATGAATGTTGTGAGCTCTCAGTGGGACTAAGCAGAGCAGGAGGAAGGGGGCAAGTGCCCAAGTGAGCAGAGATACTTTTGGAGATGGTCATGACAATAGACTTGATCGTGCATTTTCAATAAAGGCATGAAGGGAGGGAGAAGCTGCTCTCCTGGCCCCTAGTTTTTGTTACTGTTCACATTTTTTATTTAATGAGCTATTCCTTATCTTTGGGGGTTGTACAACTACTCCAGTCATTGAGTATCTCATTTGTGTGAACGAATACAGGAACAGGTGGTTTATGTGCACATGAACACTCAAGTGCTTGACTAGGACTCGCTGGGTGGATACCGAGTTACCCCCTGGAGGAGTTACAGTCTGTGTCCCCAGAAATGTTCTGCTTCAGGCTGTGAATCAAACAGGAGGTACAGCCTTGTGAGTCCAACTGGATCAAGTGCAAATAGAGTGTGCTTGTGTGGTTTGCTAACACTGCAAATTTCATCTAGGACAAGGTAACCATGTTGTCTCTGCTTCTAACATGAAGCAGAGGTGCGAAAGACCAGCAGTCTTGTGGGGGGTGGCTTTCAGACACAAGCTCCCATTGACTCTGTGCCCTGATCCAAGTTACTTCTCTTCCTTTGTGCAACCTGAGTAATAAAATCTGCCTCAGCCAGCATAACACAGGTGCTTTGGAAGAAGCTGTTTTGACTAAAAGCAGAAGGTGCTACAGGAGCAAGGCTGGGTTGGTTGTTCATGTCCTTGGGATGAGAAGACAGACAATGGGATTCAGTTTGTCATGGGGAGGTGGTGGGTTTTGTATATGGGAGCAGAGCTGAGGTGGGCTCAATCGCATCAGTTGGCTTTAGGGAGAACCTGGGATTGGGGGGGAGGGACAGTTTGGTCCTTGCAGCTGATCCTCCTGATGGTGATAGCTTTGAGGTGCTAAGATCCGAAAGGTGTCTGTTTTCCTGTGACTGTGGTTGTTAGGTGTAGCACTGGGGAATGCAGAAGAAAGCCTGGAGCAGTGATCTGGTCCTCTTAATTGCAGATGATGAAGATGTGTTCCTCTGTGGGAAGTGTAAGAAGCAGTTCAACTCACTGCCTGCCTTCATGACCCACAAGAGAGAGCAGTGCCAGGGAAATGCTCCTTCCCTCTCCACAGTCTCGCTGGCCACCAACAGTGTGTATACCCCCTCCATCACATCAGTGCAGCAGGCTCCGAGCGCCAGCCGGCAGGTACTGTGCTGCAGGCAGAGGTTCTACTGCTCTGTTGCTGTGGTTCTGGGAGGGTGGGGGGGCCTCTGGCTGATACTTTTAGATCCAGTGGTGCCTCATTACTGACCTCTTTTCTAAGAGGCTCAGCTGTGGTCCTGTTGGCTTTTGACCTCATGGTTAAAGCTGCCTAGTCCTCTGCAGGGAGGTGTCCTCCAGCAAAAGTGTCCGGTAGCCCTTTTTTCAGGACAGAAGAGATTTCGTATTGTGTCTGTGCTACAAGCCAGACTTTGGTTCTACTGAAGAGCCCCAGTGTCACAGCTTGGCAGGCTGGGCATTTGCATGGGTACACACTGCACAGTGCTCAAGGTGGAGTGGCATTTGCTGTCTGCTGAGCCATGGTCTGGCTCGTGGGCAGAAGAGGAGGGCAATGTCTGGCAGCTTCATCCCTGCATCCCTCCTCTCAATTTACTGCAAATAAGCCCACATAATGTGGTGTGATGAGTGTTAAGGGGGTATCCTCTCTGGAGTAACTCTCCTTCCCAACAGACTTCTCAGGAGCGGGTCCCTTGTGTATGACATGCACTGTGCCTGCAGTCGTGGTGGTTTTCAAAGTGCTTTCAAACCAACTGTTTTTTTCAAGTTAACATAGTGCCAGTGGATGGTGCTGCCCAGGGCTGCAAACACAGGTTGTTTCCACCCAGAAAATGGACAGCCTCCCTCCCCTCCTATAATCTGACTCTAGTCTGAAGAGAATGGGCCTGATGTTCACCATCTCCAGCCAGAGTAGCCTCTCAGTTCTCCACCTTCCCTAGCTAGGGGAAGAGAAGCACTCAGGAAAGGCTTGAACTTGTGTGCGACCAGTTTGTCCTGCAGATCTTCATAAATAACCCTTGATCTGAATTGTAGCTAGTGGCCACTTTCCTGAGCCACTGTGATACTTTATACCTCCTTTTCTGAACAATGTTTCTGGAGCTGCCTTATTGTTAATGGCTAGAAACTACCATGGACTCAGCAGGAAGCTGTAGATAATTACTGTGGCTCATCTGCTGACCAGAGGCTGTGAAACCAGAGACTCCAAGGTTCAGTAAAAAGCAGCGTCATCATTCTTTGATTATTGTTTTGTCCTGTTGCTAGTCAACAATGCATCCATTTTTTTTTTCCAGCAAATTTCTACATACATCACAGTTCCCCCATCACCTTTGATTCAGACCCTGGTGCAGGGCAACATCTTAGTCAGTGATGAGGTGCTGATGTCAGCCATGTCTGCTTTTACATCCTTGGACCAGCCCATGCCAACAGTGCAGCCCCCGGTGCAGGTAAGGGGCATGTGTGGGCCTGGGGAGTCCCACTGCATGGGATCATGCTTGCACAGCGGGAGTCCTGTCAGTCGATTGGACTCCAGAGATCTGCTTCGGTGCTGAATCCTGGGCACCTTCCCAACGTGACAGCCAGGCTCGGGAAGGAGCAATGGATAGATTACAGGATAACTCCAGGGTCTGCTCTCTCCTTGTGTCCTTGTTGCTGGATGGTCAAATCTTTGTAATGTGGTCTCTCCAGCTTTTTGTTGAGCCCCTGTGTAATGGCTGGCTTCCAGAGTTCTTGTCTGTTTGCTCCATGGATCCCTCTCCACTTGGGATGGTTGTTTTGGGCTCTCCCCAGAGCTAGCCAGGCTGTATACATTCTCCATGCTGTGAAAATATTCTTTATAACCAGAAGGATTAAAAGCTTTAAAAACATAGCAAAAAAAGCAGTGGGGCTTGAGCACTTGGGTTTTGGAGGAGACAATGTCTACCGGAGTGTCATTCCAAGCCTCTGCAAGCCAGCAGAGTCTGGTCCAACCAGGCAGTTGGACAGTGCTACGTTGTGTCAAGACATTGCCACTGTTCCTATTGGTGCTGTTTTGAATCGGGACTGAGAATGTGTGTGAGGGAGCAGCCCCTCTAACTCATCACTGCTGCATTTTCAAGGTCTTGTCTGTCTCTCCCTGTTCTGGTTTTAGAGCAGCTTGAGTATGCACGCTGGGGCTGGCTACCTCTCCCAGCCCCCACCGCCTCCGCCTCCCCCACCACCACCCCCTCCTCAGCCTCCGCCACCTCCCCCCCCGAACATGGGGGCTCCAGGGCAGCCCAGCGCGGGCGGCAGCGGGGTGGTCGAAGTGTACAGTACGCCTGCTCCTATGGCAGCAAACAGCACAGTGGAGATCCAGACACTGGGGATGCAGCCCTATCCGCCCATGGAGGTAAGGCCAGGGACTGTCTGCAGGGGCTGTGTCCTTCTGGGCCTCTTCTAACAAGGCTGCTTGAGAGTCGCCTGGACTGGAAATGTGGAATTAGAGTCTGGGAAGATGTGTTAGGTTATTTGACAATGATTATTTCCTCTGGGAGAACATACTGAACAGAAGTGTGTCGGCAAGATGATGGGGATTCTCAGAACAAGAGAAACAGTTAAGAGGGATGGAGGACTTGGCTGGCACAGGCTTAGGAGATCTGAATGTCTGCTGTGGATGAAGGATACCTGCAGGTGTTGGGAGTGAGAGGGAGGTGAGGAGAGGGGCTTACCTCCCAGAGAGGTACAGAGCCCCATGCTGCGCACTGCAGGCTTCACCGGAGAGAAAAATTCACTCTAAATATCAGAACTTGACAGGGCAGCTTTTCCTAAAGAGGCACAGGCAGGGGTGGATTTACCAGTGGGTCAGCTGTTCGCAGCCTCCACGTTAGCATTGCCATTCACAACAGAAACTACTGGGTGTAACAGGTTTGTCAGCCTTATCTTTGTAGCTGGCATCTGATCTGGAACTGCCAGTGGTCAGAAGTGGTTGGGGATGTTGGATACATAGTGGTTTGTGTTAATTTATCACGGTGGGCAACAGAAACTCCCTCAAACCATATCACCCCAGACTGATGCCTCTGTCTTTTTCTCTAAGCATCCTTTTCTAATATTGGTGCTGAGGTAAACAGCTGTGCTTTGCCACCTGGAGTTTTCTTGTGCTTTCCTTCCCTTCTGCAGTCCTGCCAGGGCAGGCAGCAGGGCCTGGAGATCCCTGCCTTCAGGGCTGGTGTGAACCCACAGGGTCAGTGGTGATCATTTTGATAACCTGCTCCAGAAGGATAAGAAACTTTTCTAGGCATAAGACATAGATGAGGGACTAGACGGCTTCTTCAGAGTGTTTCTTTGCTGTCCTGTTCCTGCTGTAATAACTGCTGTATGCTTTGTGATGTTCAGCAGGAGAGTTTCACACTGTAGCAGGGTGTTAGAGACACATTGTTGGCCTGGTGAACCAGAAATGTGATCCAGTTTGGCAGGAGGCAGAAAACTCAGCCAGACCATAGCCGGGTGTGGCAAGTATTGCTGGGGATGGAGGTTTAGGGCACAGTATAAATCTATGCAGCAAACCTGTTTCCACTGATAAATTGTGCTCTTGCAGGTACCAAGCCAGTGTGTAGAAAGTCCCGTGTACCCTTCTCCTCCTGTGTACAGCCCTGGGAAGCAGGGATTCAAGTCTGAGAGCTCCAGTGCTCCCACACCTTTGACCAGCACAGGAGGAGGCAGTGTGGTTGGTTTTGATTCCACCTCTGCTGCCAAAAGTCGGCGCTGCAAAAACGAGAGCGGGCTGCAGGAAGGTAAGTGTCCTTATAGCATTTGCCCTACACTACCTGTAGGCTAGCATGCTTATCATGTGGTGAACTGCTGAGCCACGGGCTCTCCAGGCCCTGTGGGGTGGCACTGGCTGCGCATGCAGCTCCAGAGGAGGAGCACGGTGCCCTGCACGAAGCTATCAAGAGTAGGTGAAAGTGTGGACATACTTCTTGTCTGTCACCTCTGAGTGCATGTGAAAGGATTGTCACTGTGCTGCTGCGTGGGCTGGCTTGTGCTAAGTCTCTGCAGCTACATACTCACCTGAAATGGGGACATTTTGCAGAGTAAGGTGTTAGAGCTTGGTCTGTTTTAACCCAAGGAAGTCTGCCCAGTCGCCAGAGCCGGTGGCTCTGAAGACTCTCTTCCCAGGGGCTCAGCAGACCTGTCCCTGCTGTGTGTTTCAATGCCTATGAGGAAAACACGCCTGTCCCCAGGTCAGGCAGGACAGGGGTATGCCCCATTACAGGATGGAGGAGCATCAGATCCTCTGCTGGCCAAGCCTGCCCATTGCTGGTGTGATGCAAGCACACCTGCCTGAGTGACAAAGCCACGTGGCCTTCCTCCCCAGGAAGGTTGGGCCTCTGGAGTTACGACCATAGGGATGCTAGGGTTTAACCTTATTTGCAGAGGTGTGAATGATCATGCAGGCTGCAGCTCTCAGTTCAGAATTTTCTAGAGCAGCCCACAGTTCTGCTGTTTTCCATTGGTTTATACCCCATCATAGTAAACAGAAGATGTGACTGACTGATCTTCTGGATGGGAGAAATATGCATGTGCTGTGGCTGATGGCTGACCTTGGTGAGTTCATAGGAGACAGACAGAACTGGGGCCCTTCCTCTCACTAATCCTGTGTCTTTTCCCAATGCCCAACATGCCTTTAAAGTAGGTGCTTTGTAGCACAGCTGGAAGGGTCCCTGCAGTGGTTAATGTCTCAAGCGGATGCCCTGCTTTCTTCACTGCTACTCTCCTCAGCACTTGTAGAGTTGGCTCAGGCTACATTAAATATATGCTTGTGCCCATAACCTCTCCCCACTCTGGCCAGGCAGATCTTATCCTTTCTTAAGTCCTTTATTCTTAGTCCTGAATAGACATGTCTTGGGGTGAGGGCCCTGTGGTGCAGGGGTGACAGAGCTGTGCTGTGTGATCTCATTCCTGTGTGTGCTTCTGCTCTTTCAGGCAAACCCAAGTCCCCCAAGCTGAAATGCACTTACTGTGACAAGGCCTTTACCAAGAACTTTGACCTGCAGCAGCACATCAGAAGGTAATGGCGCTGCTAACCTGGACACAGCAGAGTGGCTGGGGTGGAGCTGGGCACAGCTCCGCTGAGGGAGTCTGTGCAGTCCAGTAGACCTTGCGTTTGTCATGTCCCAGAATCTGTGCTGCACTGGGAGGTGGTCTTTCATCCCCCTCGCTCCAGGACACCTCCCCAGTGGCTGGGGTGAAGGCTGCATCATGGATGTAATCTTCTTGCTGATTATGGCTTGGGACTGTAGACTTGTTTTCCTTGTTGACAAGACTTTGAAAGCCAAACCTGTTGTCACCTGATCGCTGGAGCAGCAGCATCTCCACTGCTTGCCTCTGCCCTTTCCTCTACTCTCCCTCCCTACCCAGCTGCAGCCTTCGTGTTTTCTGGTGCTAGCAAACTGTCAGCCAAGCTCAGTGTCTATATAGGGACTCATATAAGAGAGCTTTTCTCCAGCAGGAGGCAGTTGAAATCTTCAGAGTTTCCCCCAGCAGAATCTGCTGGACTCAGATGAGAAGGAACAAGTGGTGTTTGCCCCCCTTCCCAGTCTGGACTGTTCATGTGATGTAGTTGATGTGTTAAAGTCTGCTTTTTCTTTGGAAGCAGAGGGGCAGAGTAGAAAGACCTTTCTGCTGTGGACAGGAGAGAGCAAATTCAGGGAGATCAGGGGGCTGCAAGCTAGAATAGGCATGTGTGCAGGGTAGGGTGGAGTGATAGGGAATAAAAGAGTTGTACCCCTGAGAAAGTGATGGGATCCCCAAGGTCCACGCAGAGACCCTGATAACAAATGCCCTAATGTTGCTGCAGAGCTCTTTTTCTGTCCCACTGCTTCCTTTGATCCCTTGTCATCCTGAGACCACGAGTGTTTTGTCTGTGTGTCAGGCTTGTTTCCCCAGGCCTCTTGCAATCAGCTTACTCCGATTAATCAGGTCTCAAAAGTCCTTGTTTGGCTGGTCCAGGTGCTGATCTGCTGAGAAGAGTGCCTAGCGCAGTCCTGCAGCAGCCACCCCCCCACGGTCCATGCCTGGGGGCTGTCTCCTCTCTGCTGGCTGCTGACATGGTGCTCTCTGCCTTCAGTCACACAGGCGAGAAGCCCTTCCAGTGCATCGTGTGTGGCCGAGCCTTTGCCCAGAAGTCCAATGTGAAGAAGCACATGCAAACCCATAAAGTGTGGCCTCCGGGGCTGGGGTGCACTATCTCCCGCAACTCCATCACAGTGCAGGTCATGGCCTTGAATCCCAACCAGCCAGAGGACGAGGAGAACACAGGTTTGCTGCCTGGGGATAGCCTGTGCATGGGGCAGAGCAGTGATGTGGGGAGTCTGCACATCCCTGCACCTCCACACAGGGAGGGAGGGGAGACAGGAGCTGTGTGTGCTGTTTGCACTCCTGCAGCACACACCAGAGAAGCGAGTTGCATTTGCTGGACTCCAGCTGGCAGGTGCATCCTTTCGTACCCCCAGCCACGGTGGGATTCAGGTGCTGGTGGAGACAGCAACTCCAAACTCTGTGCAAGTATGCACATGCAGACAGGGTGAGGCGTCTTCCCCCTTCACACTCCCTGGCAGGTGCAGCTTTGGCAGTGCATGAGCCACACTTGACAGCTCTGGTCTAGTGGCCAGACAAGCCAGTGGTTTAGCGTAGCACGGTGCCCTGGCTTGTTTGCCATGTGCAAGTCATGCCTGGGCTGGGTCTGGCCCCAGCAACCAACTGAAAGTACTTGAGGCAGAGAAGAGCTCCTTGCTTGCAGGTGGTGACTTGTCACCAGTCTTTCTGCTGGTGACCTCAGTCCTAGTAGGAGGGGAGAGAATGCAGTGACAATGTCATATCTAGGACAAGGCCCAGCTGGAGCTGCTCTCTGCAGACTTCATGGACTGTGAGCTACTGGCTGGATCTTGCCTCCCGTCTCCTGCCAGAGGTGGGAGTAAATCTGGCTCTGGTTCACTGATGGCCTGTTCTGCTGACTGCTCCCAGAGCACAGTTATGTCCTTGGAAAAAGAGAATAGATTAAGGAGCAGAAGATGGAGTAGTCAGAGTCCTTAATAATCTGTAGAAAAAATTAAAACTACGCTGTTAGAGAGTGAGATTTGTCTGATCTAAAGAATCTGTCTTTGAAAGGAAGCAAGAGCCTGGACCCAGAGCCAGGCCTGGTATGTCTCAGCACCATGGTGCTGGCAGAGCAGCTTTCAGAGCTCTCTCATGGCAGGGTGTGACTTTCTCTCTCCCTTTCTCCAGGTTTGACTCAGGCCTCAAGGAACCCTGCACCACCGCCCCAAGACATGAGCCCCTTGGACGAGAGCGAGGCAGGCAAACTGGAAGCCAAGCAGGTTGTCTTGATCGATAGCTCTTACCAGTGCCAGTTCTGCCCCAGCAAATTCAACACTTATTTCCAGCTCAAATCGCATATGACACAGCACAAGAATGAGCAGGTAGGGAAAGAGGGTGCCCTGTGTTGGTGGTGAGATTGGGATGGGCTTCATGTAGTGCACCGACTTCCAGGGTGTGTCGTGAGCCTCTTGCTCTGTAAAGCTGCCAGTGCTTCCCATGCAGCTTAGCTCTCTGCACATCTGGGTTGCAGCTGTGTGGTCTTGGTGGCTTTGCAAAGCTCCTCTGCCTCCACCCTGCTGAGTGAGAAGTCAACCAAGCAGGTTTGGATGGCTAAAGAAGAAGCAAAGAAGCACATTTTAGTCCAAAGTATTCAGTGTAGGTGGCAGCTCTCAGGTCGTGGGACAGTCACTGCTGGGGTGTTGTGGTCCCAACCACACCCCTTTCTCCCACCTTGCTTTCGTAGGGGAGTGCGCTGATGGTCTGTGTTTGCAGAACGTTCAGGTCCCAGCAGGTTCTGCCATTCACCTGGAGCCATCAGCCACATTTTGATGCTGAGCTGCTCTGCACTCTTCTTAATGACCCTTCCTCTGAGGAAGGCAGCAGAGGAAGGGGATGTTTTACCACCACATTGTGTCCTGCTGCAGTGCAGAGCAGGGTTTCATTGCTGTGCGCTGACTGGCTGTGGGTGTGGTGGGATGCTGTGGAAACCACAGTGCTGCTTTGCTCATAACATCAGTTCAGCTGTTCTCCAGCACAGTGGGTCAAGGGGCAGCGGTCCCTTTCCATAAATGACTCAGTAGCTATGATTTCCAAAAACGAAGGCCACTCTGTTGGCAGAGGATTTTCCCTGTTTGTTTCCATGGTGTGCCACTCCAGTTGCTCTCCCTTCTTCTCCCAGGTGTACAAATGTGTGGTGAAAACCTGTGCTCAGACCTTCCAGAAGCTGGAATCCTTCCTTGAGCACATCAAGAGCCACCAGGAGGAGCTGAGTTATCGCTGCCACCTCTGCAGCAAGGACTTCCCCTCCCTGTATGAGCTGGGCGTCCACCAGTACTCCCACAGCCTGCTGCCCCAGCACAGCCCCAAGAAGGATGTGGCCGTGTACAAGTACAGTAGCAATCAGTGCTCACAAGGCTTGTAGGAGTGAGTGGGTGCAGAGTGTGTTTGGCTGAGAGCAGTGAAGACATTAGAGGGAAGAGAGGGCTGCATGATTGGTGCCTGTGGTTCTTTTGGGCACCCAGGTGGCAAACGGGGGGCCCCTCCACCGGGCTGCTAGGGCCAAGCACTTTGAATGCAAGGAACCTTTTGGAAGGACAGTGAAAGGCTGGGATCAGTTACGTGGCAAGATCCCACTGCAAGTCCTCTTATCACCAGTAAAGAGTGAGATGGGCACAGCTGAACCTGCACAGGGCTCAGTCAGAGACCCAGGGAAGCCCCTTTCCAGCCTGTTTTCTGTGATTAAACAACTGCAGCAAAGGGAGTGTGGGTTGTGAAGCTGTGCCCAGAAAAAATCTCATATCCCTTTGCTGCAAAAGATGTCTTACCTGGGAAAGCCTTTCTACTAGTGCAGAGACAAGGGGTGAGGAGTTCCATGAAAACTTCTCTGGAGCTTTTTAAATGCCCGTAGAGATATACGGGAAGAGTGGGAAGCCCAGGAGATACTGAAGTCACCTAGGAGCTTCATGGAATAAATGTCTGCTACTTCTTACACAGACCATGATTTCTAGTTATCTTTGCACTGTGGAGCTTCATCCTACAGCTTGCTAGCAGGGATCTTTGAGATCAGGGCCCTGCTTATGTTTGAGGAGGTTTTAGTCTGATCTAAGGAGAAAGAGTTTCAGAACAGATACACAGCGTGAGTGCCTCTGTATTCATTGTTGGTGATGCATGTTCCCATTGCCCATTGTCAGTCAGCTTTGGCAGAGGTCTCTGGCAGAAATATGGGTATGTGAGAACAGGTGAGTTAAGTGGAGGGGGCTCAGGTGGTTTTGGAGAGGTGGCGGTGTGAGCCAAAGCATTGTTAGATGCCAGAGACTCCACGTGGAAGCGTGTCGCTTTGTGGCTGCCCCAGCCATGGGTAACAGTGCTGTCATGCTGTGACCCCACTCTCAGCTTCTTCACTGGGAGCTGCTGTCTTTGTGCAGTGAGGATGGAAGGTGTTTTAAATAAGGTGAAATCATTACTTAGGGCTTGTCTCCATGAGGAAGCAGTGTGGAAGTATCCTGAGTCTGAGTGCTCCCATGGGAGTCTGCGTGGAAGAGCACTAGTGATTTAAAGGCTTCTTCACCCAATTTTCTAGCATCTTCCCCTTGTGAAGGATGCTGAGTGTGAGTGTGATTTGGCTATGTGGGTTGCTGAGGTTTCAGGGCACCTGGGTGGTTTTGCTATTGTCTGTACCAAACCAACCCTGTCAGAAATCAACCTGGAAGGTGGCTGGTGAATGGGCTGGGCAGTCCTGGTTGGGGTCTGCTTGCAGCGTGGGGTTTGCTGGTGGTAGCCTTGATCACAGGCTCTGTCCTTTCTCTCCACGTTCAGATGTGTGAAGTGCGTCAATAAGTACTCCACCCCGGAAGCCCTGGAGCACCATCTGCAGACAGCAACGCACAACTTTCCCTGCCCTCACTGCCAGAAGGTGGGTGGGTGACTGCTGCCTGAGCTGGTCCTGGACACGTAGCTAGGGCTCTGAGGGGGACAGGAACCCTCGGCTCCCTTTCCTCTCCCTTCCTACCTCAGTACGGACTGGCAGGCTCACGAGATACTTTTCAGAGAGACAGAGATGATTGCATCCCTGGCCTCCAGCTCTCTGGCCTCTCATGCAGAGTATGTTCCTCCCTGCAGTGCTGGCTTTTCTTCTGGGTCCTATTTGCTGAGCAGAATTTGTCAGGGGAGGTCCCTTATTCCCATGACAGCACGGGACTGCACACCAGGCTGCTGTCCTAATTTCTTAAAAGCAAGTATACCAGGAGGAGCGAGGCTGGTTTGGGAAGTCTTAAGAGTGCCTTTGACCCACTGTGCCCAGCTACCTCTGGCTGGAAGGGTTGGGCGTGGAAAGCCCTGGGTCCTGCAGGAGCTTGTACACCTCCATTGCTGTCCTTATCTCCTGTTGCAACAGAAGTCTCTAGGTTCCTCCTCATTCCTCTCTTTTGGATGAGTGCTCTGTGTCCTTGGCAAAGAGAAACCTGTCTTGAGTGATGTGACTGGGACTGGAACAATGCCTGGGTAGGTTTTGGCTGGAAATGCTCTCTTCAGCACAGCCCCTGAGGGGGTTTGAGGGGCAGAATTTTGTGGGGTTTTAATTCTAATAAATTATTTTTTAAAATCCAGACTAAAATTTGGACCCTTGCTCCTCTGTTTATAGCAAAGGAAATGAAAATCCTGCAGTGGGGGCAGGGACAATCTCAAAGGATTGACCACTCTGTACTGAGGTAGCTCAGGAAGGGGAAACGCACTCCTGCCATGGTTAGTAACCCATCTTTCTTACCTGTCTTCTCTCCACTTCCCCCACCAGGTGACAGATGCCCTTCTGAGCCTGGGTGGGACTTGCAGCGTGCAGCATAGCAATTTGAAAGCCCATTATCCACAGCAATATTTTTTACTTCTGTTTGTATTCTTACTAATATTGCTGGTTTTTGGAGATACAAGAGCACAGCCCTGGGTACCAGAACTCCTGGCTGTCCTGTGCTCCCCTCAGATGTGTGCTTGCAGCATGCTCATTAGGAATTCACTTAGCTTGGGTATTTCCAGAATCCCCGTTAGCCAAAGGAACCACTCATACATTATTGGGAAGTAGAAACTGAAGTTTAACACTGTGGGAAGATATAACTACTGGGGGTCCTTGCCCAGTCCATCCTATCCTACTGCTGGCTTTGGTGGGAGATGGGGCATCCATCTGGGGTGCTGGTCCACAGCAGTATGGTGTTACAAAATTTAGCAGCCAGGTTTCAGCTTATGCTTTTCTTAAGGATAAGGAGGTTATGTTGTGGGTTTGTTTATTTTTTTAAAGCTCTGTCTGTATTTTCCTTATACAAAACTGAAGGTTTTCTCACTGTGTCCTGTCCGAGAAAGCAGTCACCATGAGCTTCTTAGGCTTTCTGCACAGGCTACACCTCCCATGCCCATGCAGGCTCAGTGATATCCCTTGTGTGCTGCCAGCTCTTAGCCTTGCTTTTGTGTATTAACAGGTGTTCCCCTGCGAGAGGTACCTGCGCCGCCACATCCCCACACATGGTGGGGGCAGCAAGTTCAAGTGCCAGATCTGCAAGAAGTTCTTTCGCCGGGAGCACTACCTCAAGCTGCACGCCCACATCCACTCAGGTACGGGCTCCCCAGGCACTGCAGTGTTCATTATATCTCTGTACCGTAGTCCTTGCTGCCCCCTCTCATACTCTGGCTATTTTCCTGACAACCAGAGTAACACAGCTGACTGTACGAGTCATTTGTAGTAACATGGGTTTCGGGCTATGGTTCTGGTTCAGCCCCATGCCCAGTACTGCACCAGTTAGAAGTGGGATGATGCAGAGGTGGCTACCCTACTGCCTGTGGTTACGTAAACTAAGGAAGCTGGTCCTGGAGAGCAGGAGCAGGGCACAGTGTGGATTGTGTCCATCCATTTACCCATCAGGCAGGGTAGGGAAGCTTGGGGAAGTTTATAGAGAAGCAAAGCGGTACAGCTGCCATAGTGAATCCTGTATGTGACTAGAGCAGCCCTGTGTGACTGGACTTTCCCTGACTCTTGGTTTCTTTTTTTTAATCCAGGTGAAAAGCCCTTTAAGTGCTCAGTGTGTGATGCAGCTTTCAATCGGAAAGACAAACTCAAGCGACATATGCTGATCCATGAGCCTTTTAAGAAATATAAATGTCCCTTCTCGTACGTAGTGCGTCTCTGGCATGGCGGCATGTCTTAATGGGATTGGGATGGGGTTTAGGATGGAAGGAACATCTCCTGCGGGTACCCTAGGGTACATGTGTGGCATCTACCAATCTGCTGCTTCTTGGGGAGGCAGGAATGCTGTGTGCTGTTGAACTGGGAACCCAGAAGTCCCGGTTCTTTGTCACTGACTTCCTGTGTGGCCACGTTATTTCATCTCAGTTCATCAAGCGCTGTAAAATAATGTCTGCCTTCATGGGAGGCTTGGGGGGTTGCACCTGGGAAGCACCGGGGAAGAGAAGGAATATTACTTGACCACAAAGCACAAGGTTGCGTGAATGATGGGCTCTCCCTGACTGCCGTGTCTCAAAAAGCATGTGGCAACGTAGAAGCTAATGTACGAGCCAGAGAAATCCAGGTTTAGAAGGTGCATCCTCAAATCCATGGCACAGCCTTGGGCCTTCTGAGATAGCCAAGACTGACTGGCTTCTCCCTGCTCCAACCACCTTGTAGCTCCTTCCAAAATACTTCCGTCTCCAGCTGGGATCTTGAACCTGCTGCCTTTAGGAGCATTCATAGTGAGACACAGACCATGTGTCATCTAGCAGAAGCCACAATGTCCCTGTAGCAGCCTGTTTATTTCTTGCCCCTCTCCAGAAGGGCTGAAATAGTGGAGCTCCTACTGAGACTGCACCAAGGAACTCATCTGGGTGCTACTAAGGTGAAGGGTTGTGGATCTCTTTATGGTCCAGATTCTGTTTATACATCGATTCTCAGTTGATTCATGCTGCTCACTAGCATTTGTTATTGTTACAGAAACCACACGGGCTGCAATAAAGAGTTCAACAGGCCTGACAAGCTGAAGGCTCACATACTGTCCCATTCGGGTAAGTGCAGCTCTGCCCACGCTGCCAGTGGTTGGGAATGAAGTGTCTGGGATTCGCTGCGGTGCTGTGGGAGCACATTACGGAAGGAGTAAGCCCAAGAAACAAGAGAGCTCAAATTGTGAAAGTGCTTCTGCTTTATACCCTCAGAAGCATAGGAGATTCTTCTCAGTGGTGTCCCTCCACCCACTGCTCAGCTAATACAGCTACGGTGTAGCTTCTTTTGGGAGAATTTTCCACTGTGTGTGGTACAGTGCTTCCTAGATATAAGCCTAAATTCTTAATATAATTTATTAGCTTAAGATATTTTTTTCTTTGTTGCTGCAGGCCTGTTTAAGTGAGCTTGCATTTAGAGCTGTGTCTAAACTTTGGGCTGTTTTCTAAGGCAGTATAAATCTGTAGGCAGGGCCTGCTGGCAAGACTCAGAAACAGAGCTGGATTACTCAGTATGTTTACTGTCAAATGAATATCCAGAGTGCTCTGTCCACTGCTCCCCAATACCATCTCACATTCAAAAGGAGATTCCTTGGGATTTGATTCCCTTCTCTCTGTGTTCCAAAAATGATGCTCCCACTCCTAATAAAGGCAAATAATTTATTCCTATGGCCTAGGGAATGTTCAGACTTTTGTCTCTTGGGGTGAAACTGAAAGTTGTGCCTGTCATGTCCAAAGCCCTGCAGAGTGGGACTGTGCTGACAGTGCAGTGGATGGGTTGTTTCAGACTGTACATTCCCATACTTCTTTATTTTACCAAATACACTTGAAAAAAACCAACGTTTTGCATTTTCATCACAAGAACCTGACATCTTTTTCTGGTGATATTCTAATTGTCTTATTTGAGGCAAGAGCTATTGTTTTAGTCCTTTGTAAACACAGACATTCAAGACGTAGGCACTCACCCTTTTCTGCCTGCAGATTTGCCTGGCACAATGTCTCCTCCCTTGTATCAGGGAACATCTCCTTGGAAGAGGAGGTGAAGCTGTCATGCGCTCCCTCGGTGCGGTGCAGATTTTCCTGAAGATCTGGATTGGGATGCTGGGCCTCTAACTGAGCTCTCTCTCCTCTGATGCTCTCTGCAGGGATGAAGATCCACAAGTGCCAGTACTGTAACAAGTCCTTCAGCCGACGAGCCCACATGATAGAGCATCAGCGCTCGCACACTGGTAACTACAAATACCGCTGCCCCACCTGTAGCAAAGGCTTCACACGCCACAAGTACATGAAGGACCACAAGTGCCGGCTGGGCTCACCCAAGGACAAAGACCTGCAGCTCAGGAAGCCCCAGAAGAAACGGGTGGCACGGGGGCGCAAGGCTGGCCTTTCCCTCCCCAACCAGCTGGGTCTGGCAGAGCTGAAGGACGGTGCTGCTGGGGAAAGCCCCCCTGAAGGTGGCCCTAACAAAGAACCGTTCCAGGAGTCGGATGCAGTCCTGTCCATCGTGGTTGGTGGGTCGGGAGCTGCTGACTCGGACCTTGTTGTTCCTGGCCAGCCCAACAGCATCGCATCCAATTTGGCCCTGGCAGAACTGCAGACTGCCTCAGATGGCCCCTGCACCATGCTGGCTGTCCCTGTTTACATCCAAACGACAGAGTGATAATGTTAGAGCCACTGTGTGGCTGAGGGCTGCTGCTGGGGCTGTTGGTGCTGAAATGTATCCCATTGAAAAAGACCAAAGGTCTTGTGGGGAGGTAGATGGATATGGGAGAGAATGGCTTCCATCTCCACTTGTTCTTCCCATCCTTGGGCAGAGGACTGCTTGGAAGCCACTGACGGCTACAAGGCACTGAAGAGAATGGCTCCGTTATTTCTTGTCCCTCTGCATCACTGGTCAGCCTAGGGCAAGAAAGGCTGAGATCCCTGAATCAGGGTAAGAAGAAGGAGCATGCAAACTTGCAACAAACAGAGCTGCTGAAATCAGGTGGCTTTGCAAATCACAGCCTGTCCCATCTGTGGTTTTTCTGGCCTAAAAGCTGTATTGCCCAGTATTTGGGTGGCCTTTCCAAGAGCAAACTATTGATCCTTCCTAGTGGAAGCAAGTTCATCCTGAGATCCTTTGGGAACACTGTTCAGAAATACCCTGATAGACTTATCTCTGGTATCTTTCTCCTCTCTGTCTCTATCAGTAGAAAGATCACCTTGTCTGTACTACATGTGTTATAAACACCATGGACCTCATTGGCTGTGACGAGTCAGTGGGTGGGAGCATGCATGTGTGTTGGCTGTTCTCTCTGGTTGGTATTCTCTCCACAGCGTTTGTTCTTTTCATGGTTTTTCTCCGTATCCAAGGATCTCCAAGTGCCTTAGACATCGAGTCAATCCTTGTGACGGTTAAATGTGACACCTTTTGTGTACAGCAGGGGAGACTAAGGCCTGGATGAAGTGACCGGTCCCCCAGGTCACACAGGAAACTTGTGATGCATCTGCAAGCCAGTTTTCTAGCATCAGCTTTGGAGTAGGTGCTGCAAGGTACTTCTGTGCACTTCTCTGTCAGCTGCTTTCCAGCCTGCGCATTCCCTTAGCTCAGTTATGTGGGCCAGTTGTTAGTAGTTTCAGTGGGTCACTGGCAGGTGTTAGGAAATGGAGTACGGGCTTACAAGGGGAGGCTGGGAGAAGGGGTGTTGTTCAGGCTTTAGAAGAGGTTAAGGAGAGGTCTTGCTGCTGCCTACAGCTGCCTAACAGGAGGGGTGGAGAAGATGGAGCCAGGCTCTTCAGAGGTGCACAGGGATGGGATGCGAGGCAACAGGAACATGTTGGAACACGGCAACTTCTGACTCCATACAAGGAAATTTCTACCAAGAGGGTGGTCAAAGTAATGAGGCTGCAGAGAGGCCATAAGTCAGTAGTAAATTTGACAGAGCACCCTGCTCTGAGTGGATGTGCTTGAGAGGAGGTGGCTGGGCTGGAGACCTCCAGATGGCCCTTCCTACCTATGTGCTTCTGTGAAACGTCTTGCCTGGTTTGAAGGGCAGAGTTTATTTGCCCACAATGTTTATTTTAAATGCTTAGCTCTCACAGGAGGGGAACGGTATCAGGAAGTAGTTTGCTAAACATACTTTTCCTGTTTTCCTCCTCTCCATTCCTGCACCGTACAGTATCATTATGTGGTCTCTGGTGCTTGCTGCTGTGCTGCAGTCAGGTCTGTTTTGAGACAATGGTGTGTGGGTGCAGCTCTGCAGCTCAGAGACACTGTCTGCAGGCCTGGCCTTTCCTTCCTGTCCCTGGTTTCCACCAGCTCTATGCACAGGCTGGTCAGTCTAAGTGAGATGCTGGAAGCTGGTTTCTGCTGGCTAATGATGAGTGTAATTCAAGGAATGGAAGCAGAGCCGCATAACAACCTTGCATGTGACTGTGGGACATGGGGGCTGAAAGACGCCACCCTGTTTGCTTGATATCTGTTTGCGTGCGTGGTGGTGTTGAGCCGGAACAAGTTTTATCTTGAGCATAATGATTGTTGTTTCAGAGTAAACCTCAGAGCAACTGTGTGTAAGATAATGTAAGAGGTCCCTGATCAGAAGCAAAGCGGGGCTGGGTGGTTGTGTGGCTCTTGCCTTTGGAAGCTCTGTGGATGTGAGTCCTATGCATGTCTGACAGATATTGCAGCCCCAGGGGCACTGGCAGAGTAAAGGATGGGTGACTGCCTCCAGGTGTGGTGGCCCCGGTCCCCTGCTCTTCAGCTGGGCTGACTGCACAGGAGCAACAGCAGGTCCTGGCAGCCCCCGCAGAGCCGGGTAGGTGCTCCTGGTGCCTCAATGCCCGTTCTGTGGAAAGGAAAAAAAATGCAGTTATTTAAAACAAACACCCTCTCCACGGTAGCCATACTGCCTGCAGATTAAATTTTGTCATAGAGAGAATTACTGTGGAAAAGAGAATTCAATTAGGAAGCTAAATGCTCTCACTGAGACAGTGTGAGTTACATGCAGATCTCGGTACCATTCCGTATGCGGGGACTGGTTGTGCAGGGAAGGTGCCTTATCACGGCAGGCCACAGACTTCAGAGACCCTCTTTCTTCCTCCCTGTCCCAGTCTTCTCCCACTGCTTAAACTCCTCTGCAAACCTGGAGTAAGTAAAGATGTCTACAAGCTCATTTATTTCCTGCTGGCCAAAAGGGAAAAATTCTCCCCAGAACTTGAGCCCATTCCTGTTTCTCTGGCAGGGGCCTGCCCACTGCTCAGCTGCAGCATGGGCCAAGGCAGAGCTAAGCTGCTCAGGGCACTGATTTTCTCCCAGTGCCTTTCCACAGGACTGGTTCCATCCCATGTCCTGGGCACAATCGTTTTCTTTACAAACCTACCATCAGAAGGATCTTGGCATTTTCTGGAAGTTGCCTGGAGTACCCCAAGGCCAGAGCCATGCCCCGGGAGAACTGGAGCAGAACAATGGTCTTCTAATAGCAGATGCTTGTGTGAGAGTAAGAAAGGGGCAGGTAAAGGCTCTGCCTCCCCTTGTACTCTTCCAGTATCCAGTGTTGTCAGCTGGGGAGCTTTCCTGCCCTGGGAGCAAGTAGCCTGTAAGCCTCAGTGGATTTTTCTTCTGTATTATTTTGTCTTTGTTATGTTATCTGCTGTTACGACATTAGGAAGGCAGAATGCAGCAAGATCCATTACACCGCTTCGTTGCCTAACTCCCACCTTGTACATTAGGAAGCTGTCTTTGTATTACCCAGTGTAGTGCGCTTTCCCACTTACAGAGGGCATGAAAAGGCTCTCTTGCTCAACAAGCCGTTGTTTGGTTGATTTTTCCTCTTGGCCATTTGGTGGGTATATCCCAGCCTGTTTTACAGAGCACAAACTAGTCCAGCCCTGCTCAAAAGCAATGATTAATTTTTTGGGGTGATTTTCAGTAGTAAACACTATTATTGTCTGAGTCTGTTATTAATTAACTTGTTTTTACAACACTACTGTGACTGGAGAGGGGGGTGTTTATTACTTTTACAGATGTTAAGAGGCCAAGCACAAAGAAAAAAAGTCGAAAGTATCCATAAAGGTTGGTACCAGGCTGAGGCACTTAAGGTTTGATTTCTTTGTTGGACTTTGGACGCTGTACGTAGGTACCGTGATCACACAGCATGGAATTAGGTCCGTACTGCCTTCATGAACCAGAACGTGACTCAGGTGAGTGACAACTAGTCACCACCGACTGAGCAACCATGGCTCTGGCTTTAAATACTTGATTTTGTAAAGTTGGCAAGTTAAGAAAGTTTAAAACAAGAAATTTCACCGCGTTATCTTGACACCTCAGGGGGCTGCGGGCAAGCGGTAGAGTTTGAGTGGCTCGTTACGGGCTGTACCGCAGCATGCTGTGCCGTGCTATGCCATGTGGTGCCGTGCCGTGCGGTGCCATGCCATGCCATGCTGTGCCGTGCCATGCCGTGTGGTGCCGTGCCATGCCGTGCCGTGCCGTGCGGTGCCATGCCATGCCATGCTGTGCCGTGCCATGCCGGGTGGTGCCGTGCCATGCCGTGCCGTGCCGTGCGGTGCCATGCCGTGGGCGCTAGCCCGAGGACCGGCGG
>JAVJGI010000002.1:2031214-2052100 GCA_035590275.1 Ibycter americanus | reverse complement strand
GTTCAAACGTGTTTACTGCGAGGGTGCCAGAGCGCTGGGACAGGCTGCCCGGAGAGGCTGCGGAGTCCCCTTCCCTGCGGACATTCCAAACGTGCCTGGACGCACCTGTGCAGCCTGCTGGAGGTGACCCTGCTTCAGCAGGGGTTGGGCTGGGTGGTCTCTGAAGGTCCCTTCTGACCCCAACCAGTCTGGGATTCTGTGGTAGTGACTGTTTGTGAATTTGGCCATGTAGCTGCATCTTAAGCTCATTTGGATACCTGCTGCCAGGTTACTCCATGCGTGCAAAGACTTGCAATGTCTTTCACTGTGAAACCTGTCTTTTGCAGTCTCCTTTTCTGATAAGGCTGTGATCAGCTATGCTGGCTATTTCTCTAATGTGGTGGTGTGTTACGTGATACCAAACATCCATATTGTATGTGCTGTTCATGGCCTTGCAGGAGCTTGTCCAGGTTTAAGAATGTCATGTTTACTTCCAGGTGACTGCACAGAGGTTGCTTGGATGTAGTGGAACTAAAAGGAGACATAAATGTCAGGGTGACAGGAACATCAGCTGATCATATTCAGAAACGTGTAGGTGATTTTTCTGAGTTATGAAAGAAAATAAGTTGACCTAAAACAAACTTCATAACAGGCCAGCTAGGAACTGTGCACAGTCATTGCATCTCCCCTGAAGGTAGTACTGTGATAAAAACGTCTTACCAGCATCCCCATGCTCAGCATGTGCAATATCCTGGGAGGAAACAGAGTGGCAGAAAGCCTCTTCTGGTAAGTGTTTTCCTGGCAGCATCACCAGCTTGTAGTTACTGCAGCCCTCACATCACTTATTACTAAACCTGGCTCCTGGAGCTGATCACTGCCCAAGAGTATGGGCTTGCCATTAAAAAATGCAGTTTGGTTCTGGCCTCAAGAGGCGTGTTGCAGTGTTACCAGCTAAGTGTTTGGAGGTTGATTGAAGAAGTACAAACCTTTTTTAAAATAAATGTGGTTTGTCTTATTTGCTTGCTAAGTTTTGGGTTTCTAAAGGTTTGTGTTTTCAACTTTTTTCCCCTTAGTCATTAGTGTTGGAATCTGAGTATTCATGAAAAAAGTAATTTTTCACATCTCAAAGTAGCGTAACTTCACCAGATGACATGTTAAGAGAAATTGTAGATGTTATGACAGCCTCAATGAAATTCTTAGACTTGGCAATACTCTAATAATAATTGCCCAGAGCTGGAAAGTGCATGTTAGATTACCCAGGTCGCTTGCTTTCTGGACTATCCACCTCTGTTGCCTAAAGAAGGCCAGGCCTGGGGGGGGTTACTCGGCTTGCCGGTTCTGCATCGAGAACTGCAATACTTTTCTGTCTGTAACTTTCAGCTGGTGTGAATTACTCACTGTTTCAGGAATAAATAGCACTGTAATCATGGATTCTGACCTTCGGAAACACATTTTCTGCACTCCTTATGAAAATGACTGCTTGTGACTAATCAGTAATAAGGGAGTGTGACAAGGAAGTGTGTTACGCTTCCAGTATAGCTGCCTTAGGTCTCAGCTATGGGATGTGGAACAACATCAGCAACTGCTGGCACAAAGGCCAAGTCGATGCTCGTTGGAGCACTGAGCAGTGCTGCGGCTGGTGATGGCATGAAGGTGGTGGTTGCTGTTCTGTTTGGGTATTGTGTGTATTAATGCTCTCTTTGATGTTGTACATGATACTTTCTTCGTTATCTTTTTTTTTTTTGTTGCCTTTGTGTGTTTATATTTCTTAGACCAGGAGTGCTTATTGTTTAATCTCTTGCATGAGACACTGAATGTTCTGGCACTGCTTTGCTCAAGAGGAAGTTGTAAACTTGTTTTTTAAATACAGATAGGACAGAAACCTTCTTATATTCTCTCCCTGGGTTTGTATGCTTTATTGGAGTAGTTATAATCAGTCACTTCATCTCTGAGCTGGGAATAGTTGCCTTCATTTATGGATAGTGTTTGGGAACTTTATTGGATGTTTAGTGGACAGACACAGAAAGATAAGCGGAGGACCAAGACTGAACTCTGCTCATGATTCCCTGCTGAAAGCACAGCAGCCCCCAAAAGAAAGGCACAGGAGGCTGCCACCAGCACTTGCGAGCTGCTTTCTGGAAACCATGTTGGAGACATTAGGCCCTGGTATCGGGGGCCAGACATTCAACATAAAGTGACTTCTAGACCTGTATATATCCTCTGGACATCATAGATCTCAGTAGGTGATCCTCATGGGAGAGGAAATCGTGCTGCTTTGCACTGTATTAGCCTTGGAGTTGATGTGCATTTATTTTTAACCATGCTTTGGTACCTCTGTCTCCCGTTCACTTTCACACCATGATGCTTAAAATCAAACCTGACTTCTTGGACCTCTGACATTTTGTGCTGTGCCATCTACTTGACTCGATGTACCTGGGTATTTAATGGAAAACCAGTTAGGAATATGGTTATGTATCAGTTTTGCAGCCATCCTTTCTTCTTCTTCAGTCCCTTGTATGAAGCCTGTATGTTACTGTCTCTAAAGGCTTTACGTTTCTTTTCATGTAGAGAAAGCTCACTAACATGCGGGATGTAGGCAAGGCTCTGCTGGAGCACAGGATGGGTAGGAAATGTTTCCAGAACTGGAAACAGCACCAAACCACCAAACAAAAATGCTTAGGCAGAAGCTTGCAGGACAAGGGTGGTTTCTAGCTGTTATATCTAGAGGAGTTACATGGTTTTGGAAATACGCTGAAAGATTTTTGAAACACCCTGAAAAGATCTGACCTCTAGGACCCTGAATAGAGAATTAAGTGTCACCTGCTTCTGCATCTTGTAAGACTTGCCTGGTCTGGGATGAGCATTCCTTGGTACGTACTGCAGATCTGCTGTGGCAAGGTAGAGCCTGGATGCTTTTGTACCAGGTTTGGTTTGAACCAACACAAACGTTCTTCAGCTAGTTAACTGTTCCTTGAGCTAGGAAATCCCTGTAGAAAGATATTTATTCAAGGCTAGACTCAATGGTGTGAAAGAAGTATAGTAAGACTGTAGTGGGATTTGTATCTACAGATTTTTATCTGCTTGTAGCATTGCAGGATATTTTGCAAATTGCTTTAAATTACCTTTTTGCTTCTTAGGATTTTTTTTGAGATATTGTAGGCAGTTTGCTAATTCTCAATGGAATGAGAGATGACCAGTTGCTGCCTAAGATTAAGCTATGCTACTGCAGGCAAGACAGCCAATTACTTACACCTATTGGTGCCTCTGGTTTGTCCCATTTCAAGGACAACAAGGATGTTCTTTGTGATTAAATTTGCTGAGGCAAGTGCCAGGAAGATGGAATGGTATTTTCAGAAGCAGCAAAAATAATGACACTTCTTTCTGTTGAGCAAATTATAGATGGATACACAGTATAGTGTGCGAGACAGTCACCCAGTATTAAGTTGATTATCTCAATCATCTCTAGTGTCTGGGCTTTCTGCTAGAGGGGCCGAGAGACCCCCATTTGGGAAGCTCCTCTGCAGCTGTCTTACACTATTTATTATGGTGTGGTTGACATTTGGTGTACATTATTTTTGAGGCTGCTGTGGAACTTTTACATCCCATATTAATACAGCTGGTGTCCTGCAGTGGTGTCTCTGCTGCTGCCGTTTCTTCTCTTGTTTGCTAGAGAGAATGTAAGAATTAGGTGTGAGATTAAGTTATTTTTTTCCCCTCAGGTGGAGTAGTCGGAGCTATTAACGCGTGTGTCTTCATCTGGATGAGAAGCCTTTTCTACTCTAGGTATCGGTGTGATTTTGAGCAGATTTTTGCAGAGGCAGGAGTCGGATAGGCAGGAAACACGTGAGCCACCAGTCAGGACAAATTCTCTGGGTTCACAGATGCTTGGACCTTGGTACAAGTGTGGCTTTGAATTTGATGGAACTCTTGAATTGCGTTTTCAGTTGTTCTCAGTACTCTTTGAAGTAACTGGTCCTCCTGCTCCTCTCAAGTTGAGACGTGTTTTTGCTAGCAAAATTTGGAGTTGCAAGCATGTAGAAAAAAGTCTGAAGTCTTTGCTTTTAATCTACTAACCTATACTTTTCTATTAATGATACTTAAAAGCATTAATTCAATAGAATTGCTGTATGCATAAATATCCCATTAACATTACTTGTCCTACAAGCATATAAGCAGTACGTACTTGCAGGAGGGCTGTTGATTTTTAATGAAATCACTGACGTGTTCATAGTCAATTTTTCCTCTCTGAATGTGGTACCGTGTAGTACCATTGTATTTTTATTATCCTGCTAACTTCTTACCACAGTGAACATTTTTCTTATTTCACTAACAAACTGCTGTAAATACTGCAAGGAAAGTCTTAAGACTTACTGTTAATAATAATAATTTGCTTATATACAGGTTGAATTACTTTAAAAATACATAAAATTGAATTCTCACAGATAGCATTTCTTGAGGACAAAGTAAAATTATTTGGGTGGGCAGTCATGCTTTTCAGACTGTGAGTGCTGACAGAGGAGGATAATCTGGCTAAATGACTCTACTCTTCATTTTTGAGTGTTTGTTAGTCGGGAGTTGTGACTGGAAACCGTAACATGAGTTCCTGCTTATCAGTTGTGTTGGAGAGCTGGGTGCTGCCGTGGTAGGCATAATAATGAAAGCCTTGGCTTCTTGTTATTCACTGTGGTCGAACAGTAAGTGTAAAACTCCTGCTGGAATTTCTAGGGGGTGGCTATCACAGAACTGCAAATAAAGAGGAAATAAAAAATAGTATTTTGCAGTTAATAGTTGAAGACTGTAAATAAATAAAACCCCAACAACAAAAACACATACCCCACCAAAAAAACAAACCAACCAACCAAAACAAACAACCCCAGGTGAGGGAATAGCTTTTTCTGTATGAAAAAGTTTGAGTTCTTGAAAAGGCTGAGAGATGTTCTTCAAATGTACTTTTTTACATGTTTTTACGTTCAAGTAATTGAAGCAGTCAGTCCAGATCAAACAGCTTTTGACTCAGCTGCTGTTTTACTGGACTTGCCCTCCTCTCTGGAAGCCGATGTTTTCTTAGTGAGAATTTCCATGTAAAAAGGAGCTGGTGAGATTAAAGTTTGATGCTCATTAACACTGAGACATTTTATATTACTTTGCCAATGAAAAAGAGGTCATAAACTATTTATATCAGTTTTAACTGGTCAGAGCTCTGTGGTTATATTTTTATGAATAAAAATTGGCTTCAACGGCCCAGTTGTAGCTGATAATAAAGACAATGAATATATCAAAACGTCATATGGAGAAGATAATTTTGCACCTGCTGACTGTCTCCTGATGGATGACAGGAGTCACCCAGTTAGGTAATACATTTAAAACTTTAATTTAATTGTAATAATATAGATATAACTGCTTTTTCCTCAGTGCGTACTTCTTTATGTATTCTGCTGAAAACTTCACTAAAATTCAAATAAAGTGCAACTAAGTTTTGTTATCTGCTGGGTTTTTTTTTAGAGGATATTTTTAAGTGCCTGCGGTTCATAACGCACATTGGACTTACAAGCTAAAACACACACTGTGCCTGTTAAGGATAAGGTATTATAGGTTGTAAAGGTTGTCTTACTGAGTGTTTATTGGCAAGTTCTTGCTGTGGTCTTGTGGAAACTGACTTCCCATGTAATGATCAAATATTTTTGCTATCATTGGATCTGTGTTGATTCATTAAGTGAAGGTTATCTTAAATATTGTATTTTTTTTGTAATCGTAAATTCTAAGTCTACCAACAGTTTTCTCGCATCAATTTATCTAATCCGTGGCTGGTTTGTAGGTCAGGAGGGTAATCTGTCTGTTGTAAAACGGTTCAGCAACTACTGTCCTTTCCTGATGTGCAACCTGTGGGAGATTTCAGCTAAAAAAATAAAAAAAAAGGGGGGGAGGAGGGCAAGAAAAAAATCCCCTCCCAAACCGACCAGTGGTTTGAACTGGTACCCCTGTTTTTATATGTAATAGGGAAATTTCAAGAGTAAGTTAACCCACACCCAAAGGCAGGATGTTGCGGGACTTGTGTTACTGAGCGACTTTACTGGAGTGTCATTTCTTACCGAGGGAAGGCTGCCTATGGGGCAGTGGGAGCTGATCAGGGACACTGCCTGTCATTCTTCTGTGACTGTTCCTGGCATCCTTTGTTGCAAGTCCCTGTTTCCTTCAGCTGTGTGCAAGGGTAGTGCCATGCCAAGTGATCCTGCAAGAGCTGTGCCTTGCCCTGTACTCATTGCCTGCAACAGACTGGACTTACCAGCTGTGCTTAAGTAATTAGTAACATGTAGAGATCGTAGCTGGGATCTTTCTGTGCTTTATTCTGTATAAAGGCTAAGAAATACACAGCCACAACATGGGGAGAGTAAGCATCAGCCCTTAACTTGTTTTGAGCCTCTGAATATCAGGCACTTTGCAGATGCTGCTGCGAGTCTGGTCCAGCAATCTTGTAATCTGACAGCTTTTTACTCCAAGATAAGGAAATGGTTGCACTGCTGGAAACCTTAGATCAGCCATTTCTAGAAAAATGTGCTGGTGATCTTTCTAGCAACAGGTTCTGGTCACAAGCAAACTCTTGTCTGGCTAGGCTAGGGAATAAATGCTTTAAACTTAACGTATGATTGCAGGTCCTGCTGAAGCAGTTCCACAGCAGTTAAAGCTGGGTATTAAATTACTTTGCCTGCCTATGTGATTACTATCTTGGAAGCAGTAAAGGCATAATTAGGGGTGTGGGTCCTGTGGGCTGCTTCTTCCATGGCTGCCCAATGTTACACCAGTCTTTGCAAAGAGCAAAGATGGACTGTGTTACACTTTGACTTCAAACACACATCCATTTTTTGCACGTGTATAATGCTAGAGGACATATTTGTAGCCTGCTGTTTCTGTTTCATATTTATTTCTAATTCTGCAAACTGGTTTTTTTAATTTTTATTTGAGAAAAAGAGCCAATGTCATTCCCTTCAGATTAAGTATTTATAGCTTTGACTTAAATGAAAACTTAATAAAAATGTATTACTTTGGCAGTACATGAGATTTTGGTAGGTATTTATGCAGCTAGTAAAGACTCTTTTGCAGGAAAAAAGTGGCACAACTTCTCCTCAGTTTTCAGAAGCTGATGCTTAAATAGGAGTGTAAAGGTAAAGCAGCTGTAGATCAGAACAGAATCACCTCCTTGGATCTATACCTCTGTCAGGTACCACCACTCTGTAACGTATGATAACAACATATGGAAAGTTTGCAGCCCGGTTATTCGTGCTAGTAAAGACTGTTGCTGGTCCTGTATTTCAAGCAGGAGTTTGTGGCTCTTCCTCTTTGCCTGTGCCTGGTTGGATAAACCCCTTGGCTCCCATTTTTGCCTCCAGACGAACCCTTATTCTAGAATTCCTTGTGAGCTCTGAGCTGTGGGTATTGATGTGGTGTGCTCGTCCAGAAATACCTGAAAACCCAGAAATCACTCCTGAGAGATGAAAAAACCAACTTAACTGTAATGGTCTTAACAAATAAACATTAAGTATTCCTCCAGTAGAAAAGGCATTTTTATTAGCTTTTTTATAAAATTGGATGCAGAGAAATGATCATTTAGTGATCTGTTTTCAAGTTGAGATCAATACAGATTAGAAAGGTCTACACCAGATCCCAGCAGTCTCTGTCACCTTGTGCAGAGGGCAGGCACGCAGGAATGTGGCACAGAGAATCGCGCTCTGAATTGCATTTGTGTCCAGATGCGGGTGCCTGGGAACATTCGTGAAAGGGGCATCGTGAAAGGACTGTGCTGCTAATTGCAGCAAGGAGGATCCTGAATGTAAAGTGCAAATCCTCTCCTGTGGGGGGAGGAATATGGGAAATTAATTGCTAAAACTTGTAGGATGAAAGGAATGTGAGTGACCTAAATTAACTTGGTATTTTCTTAACTTCTCAGCTTAATAAAATTTTCTAGTTATAGACAAGGACTTTACATTAAAAGATAGTTAAGCAAGGAAACACAGATGAAAATAAATTGCAGGAAGTTGTGGTCATCTAATTTGAGGTGCCGAATACCTTGTTCTACATTCCTTAGTGCTTCTAGTGGCAAAAAATTTGCGATCTCTTGAGTAAGATTTTCTTCATTGCAGAAACTCATTTATCACTTTGATGTTAATTGACCTGTGCTAAATATTTGTGCTGAATTGTCCAGACACAGAAGCTTTATGCATGGCCCTATGTTTATTGCTGGGGCTGTGTATCAGTCCTCATTCCTTTTAGGCTACTGAAACAGGCGTTTTTACCAGTCATCTTCAAGAAGGTACAGGTGGGCAGTGTGGCCGTAGGAAGCTTTGTCCGTGTGCTGGTTGTCCGGAGGAGAGGGGAAAATACAAGGATCTTCCTTGGTCACTCTTGGTCTGAAGGAGTTGGAAATGTTTCTAGAAAATACCACAAATCCATTTTAAGTTTTCACTTGATACAGGGGAAGTTTTAGAACGTGCATGTTTATATTGCCGTTCCTAGGCAGGGATCTGTGTGCCAGGCTTTTGACCACAGTGGATCTGAGCATGGTCGGTGCTTGGCTGAGACACCAGCGGGAACTGGAGGAGGATCAGCAGTAACCCAGCAGGTCGCAGGACTGGGACCTGCACCCGAGTGGGAGATGTGTGCCATCTTCCAGTTCTTGTGGGGGGATCCCCACTCAGTTCTGCAGGCTGAAAGATTTTGTACCATGCTTTTGTAAAAGCAGGAGCCTTAATCTGTACATACAAGTGAGAAATTAGTTGAGGAAAGAATTTATGAAACAGGATGAAGGCTGGGGAGTGCAGTTCTGGTACACTGAACTGGCATGCCTGGGAACGGGGGGGATAGAGTTACCCAACAGTCCTAATAAAAACTCCTAATCACAAGCTCTTTTACGGTGATGCTTGCTATGTTTGGTATCTGAACAGCTTATTTTAAAAGTACATAAGCATGAAATGTAGATAAGCTGTAGCTATTCTCAGAGAAGGCTGTAGTGGGGAACTGTACATAAATTGTAGTATTTTACTTGGGTTTGTATAATGGTTATAAAATCTCTGGTTTTGCCAATAATTCTCCATGATGCACAAAATCCTCAGTAAAGAATGTCCTGTCGCTATCTGACACTTCCCCAGCATCTGTCGCTATATAAACACAGCCTATTAACAGTTTTATCTTTCTGAGTAAGAAAACTTTATATATCCTTAATTAAACCATTAGCACAAAATTAACTAGACTAAATACACCAGTAATGTGGTGTTCATCACTTTATGATCTGGCATAAAGTTGGAATGTTTCAGATGATATTTGTGTTGTGCTTGGTTCTGCAGAGCAAACATTGTCCTTTGTGTTACATGAAAACCCAGTCCTGTTCCCGCTCCTGACAAATGAGAATGGATGTTGGACTGGCCCCAAAACAGTGGGGAGATTTACCGGTCATTGGAGTGAAAAAGTCAGTGAAGGCACTTGTTTGGGGTCTGGCTTCTGTTGGAATAGCCAACGTGACCTGTGGTTTTGTGGTTTTGATAGCTTCTACAAAATCAACCTGTGCTACTTTGCATGCTTGGCAACCTTAGCTGTACCTTCACAAAGTGCTTTTTTATTCTTTAGTACATTAGTGCAATTTGAAAGTAATCAAATACAGCATAATCGTAACCTCTTGTAGAACTGAAGGTATATGTAGGGCTTCTGGATACCAGGATGTTATCTTGAAGGACTGTCAAGCTTCTCAGGATGGCATCTGACAGAGAATGCGGGGTGCCTGCAGGCTTAATCGGCTTTTAGGAGAGGAGCTACTTTGTGTCTGTTGCAGGAACATACTCATCATGTCACAAAGTTATCATCCCTCCCGTAGGGGAGATAAGGAAAGCTGTCTGTTATCAGGATTTCCTACTCCCTGTTTTCTACTACCATCCAAAAAACCTGCAAAGGTTTAAAATAACGTTTTTTAGAGATTTAAAGATTTAAAGCCTTTGTTTGCCACCATTCCTGGTGCATGTGACTGATCTGTTGTGAGGTCCAGGATGTTGATTTTTAGCAGAGCAGATTGTGTGTCATGTTGACCGTTTTCTGCTATGAGTCTCACGGAGATTAGAGCACTGAAGAAATGCAGTGTGTGTGTGGCTCAGTTCAGAAACGGAGAGTAAGGCTGTTAGGACAGCAGCTTGTGTCCAAGCTGAGTTTTTAAAGTACATGCGTGTATTATATGACCAAGACTGTCATGTAGCAGTGAGTCTGTTCATATCAGAAGGGGAAGCAGGAATGCCGTGAAGGGAAGCTGTACTCCTGTCTTACTCTGTGTGATACTTGGTCTTTGTTTGTCACCTGACAGTGCTTAGTGCTTGGTGGGTATTGCCCATACTGCAGGTCCTACCAAAACTTTTAGCCACATACAGGCATGGTTATTATATGTGAATCTAGCTTGTGTTCACTGTCAGTCTTTGGGGATCGGACGTGCGCCTGTTGTCTGTGTCTCAGGAAGAGCAAGCTGTTGACTGTTGACTGTTGTCACCCACTGGATGCACACTTGCTGGGTGGGGTGGAGCTGGGCATTGCAGAAGGAGCTGGAGAAGCATAGCTGTACGACAAGTTGGACCAGTCCTTATGCTGCACGGATTGATCCCTGTGGGTGTGGAGCTCTATGTTGGTGCTGTCATGGGTGGGCTCCACTTCCAAGAGCATGCATTGTACAAGTGCTTACCAGCAGCAGATTGCTCAAACCAAATTTAAGTGGTGGCATCTCCTCATGTCTATCTGTAGAGACTGTTGTCTGGACAGTACCTTGTAGTAGGAGTGATATGAAACATGCACAAAGTTTGTTTATATATAAATATTTCTGTATGTGTGCAAATATGTGTATTTCACAGCCTTAAGTAGCAAAGCTGGAAAAGCATTTGTCTTGCTTTCTGTTTGAATGAGCTGCTTCTCCCAGCAGCTGCACAGGAGTTCAGCTGGCTGGTAGGGACCTGCAGCAGCATCATAACCTCATCTGACAGGAGCTTCGCCGACACCTGTGCCTTGATGTATTGGGGTGGTGGTGAGCAAAGATATTTTTAAGTGGATCAGCTTGCATATTGAAGCATGCTGTTTGTTGTAGCATAGTCTCTGGTCTATGGTGCGTTAAGAGTGACCGGACTACCGATCCTTGAGTTGCTTCTCTGCTTGTGTCCTTCGTGTGACAGGCGATGGATGGTTGGCATCTGGCCACCTGTAAACAATTTTGTTGAAAGAGGTCAACACAAGGGTTAGGCAACTTAGTTTATCTAGGAGGAAAAGTGGACAACAAACAATAGAATATGCTAAATATTTCTCTTTACCAAGTGGTATTTGGTACAAAAAGCAAATGGCTGTTTTGGGCATAAATCTCACAAATTCTACCCTCCTCTTTGTTGTTCAGCTGCTCTTCAGGCCCTAAAGCGTAAGAAGAGGTACGAGAAGCAGCTTGCACAGATAGATGGCACGTTATCAACAATTGAATTTCAGAGGGAAGCCCTTGAGAATGCCAACACTAACACTGAAGTGCTTAAGAATATGGGTTTTGCCGCTAAAGCGATGAAAGCTGCTCATGACAACATGTAAGTTATTCCCTTCTGCATCTTTCCATAGGAACTTTAGTTTGTCGTTTATTTGATCTGCTAAATGCCTGGTGTTTCATAACCAAAGGTAGAGCTAGAGTAGCAAAATTGTCTTTTAAAAGGCTCTAACTTAAACTAAAATACTAGATATACTTTCATATTGAACAAATATGCAAGTATGAATGCTTTCATAGTTTGCCACCATTTTATATGGTACAAAGCCGCTGCCTTTGTCCAAAAGGAGGAGGCTGGCACCAGTGTAGTCTAAAGCAAATGGGAGAGTGCACCAGTTACAGACCCACCTAGTAGCAGCAAGAATTTTAAGCCTCAAGGGAAGACTTAAACTTCTTTTCTGTGCAGTGGGGTTTGTGTGTGTAGCAATAATTAAAGGTAAACTGCATTATGGGAGTGTTGTACTTGCTCTAAAAGCAAATACTGTAGATGTAATAATGCTGGATCAGGGAGCAGAGCAAATTATTATTAATACCAGTAAAGCAGAACAAAACCTCTTCATGTGAAGTCTCTGTATATAACTGCTGTGAGCTAAGCTTTTAGGGAAAAGTAAAAAACACGTGCATAATTTTATTGAGACCAGGGGGATAAAATTCGGATTTGCATGCAAAGTATATTTTGGGAAAGGACCTTGTAAATGTCACCGTGGTGTGGCATTTCTTAAGTGTTTGTTGGGAAAGTGCCTGATTATATTGAACTCCTTCCTTTCTTTTACAGGGATATTGATAAAGTAGATGAATTAATGCAGGACATTGCAGAACAGCAGGAGCTGGCAGATGAGATTTCAACAGCCATCTCAAAGCCAGTAGGATTTGGGGAGGAATTTGATGAGGTATGCTTTAAATTTCCCTCTGTTTATGTCATAAAATCATAGAATCATTTAGGTTGGACATGAGCCTTAAGATCATTGAGTCCAACTGTTAACCTAACACTACCAAGGTTACCACTAAACCATGTCCCTAAGCAGCATGTCTACATGTCTTTTAAATACCTCCAGGCATGCTGACTCATAAGAGATCTTTCTTTTTAAAATCTGCATATCGCATGTGTCTAGGTGCACTACTAGGATATAAAGTCTGCCCTAGAACTTGTTACTAGCTGTTCCTACCAGTGCATGCAGCAGCTGTGACCCTGACTATGCTGAGAATGGTCTGGATGGCCTGATCTGAGAATGTTTGGACTTAATTTCTTCTCTGCTTTCCCACCCTCCTTACCCTCCAAGAGATCACATACAGGAATTCAGATGAAGAATCAGATTCCACATCTCCTCAGTTTGCTCTGAGACGATGCGCTTAAGCTATTTTCTTTCATAAGATGACCAGCTACTTGCTAACAATATGACTTAAAATTTTCTTACTTTTTATTTTTCTCCTTTAAAAACCTAGGATGAACTCATGGCAGAACTAGAGGAACTAGAACAAGAAGAACTAGACAAAAACTTGCTGGAAATCAGTGGTCCCGAGACAGTACCACTACCAAATGTGCCCTCAATATCAATACCGTCAAAGCCAGGTATGTGTGGACCTTTACCGGAAACATCTTGGATTGTTAAAAAGTGTGCTTATTTAATGACCAGCTCCTCAGATTTGAGAGATCTAGCTGCAGGCAACACAGATGTTTTGCTTGAAATCACTTCATGAATCACAAATTAAATCTAGTGCCATTTCTCCATGGGGATAACGGGCCTTTCATAAGGAACACAAAAATTAATAGCTATCACAGGAACAGTTATTATCTATTCTAGTGCTACCAGTTTATCTACAGTGTGGATGACGCTCAGGGTAGAGTGGAGATGTGGACAAGAAGCCTTCTACCAGGTGCTGCTGGCCCAACAGGGAAATAATCTTGACAAACATACCGAGGCTGTAAAAGGGAGCGGACAGTAAATTAGCTCTTGGAATTAGTCCCAGTCTGGTTCAGAGTCGCACACTGAACCATGGTTCCTTGCTGCTGTGTTTTCTAACTTGATCCCTGCTTTTCTGGCTTTTGGGAGGAACTAACCTCAGAGGTCCCCTCTTTGGGGACAGCTGTTGCCTCCTCTGAGATTTGCACGTACTCAAGCCAGACAGTACCAAACTTATGGTCGTCCCAGGTTTAGAGCACATACATCTAGGAAAGGTTAGTGCGGTGATTCTATGTGGAGAACAGGCAAGAAATATTCATATTTACACAGACAGTTCAAAGCTGCGGTTAAATCTGATCAGTATTCTATGATAGAAGTGATACCTCACGAAATATAGGTGAGTTGGAATACCTCTGGCATGCATTAATGGGATGTGAAGCTTTACTAGCCTATTTTGCTGAATCTGCCTTAATCTATTATGAGTAATTTGTAGATTTTGCGGCTCTATTTCATGTGCTTACTTAGGAAAAAATGCTAGTGGATGACTATAGTCCTAGTTGGTCAGTCTGCCTATAATTATGTTACTGCCTTTCCAGGCTTAAAAGGGCCGGGGAAGTAGCAGACACTGCCAAACAACAAGGGTCTGCTTTAGGTGGCATGCTATGAAGTTTGCTCCTTGTGTGTTACAGTTCTTTTATTTTAATGTAACTGATTTTGTGTTTTTCTAGCGCTGTTTTGCTAGGCAGAATTGCTGACAGGTGTTGATGAGAAGGGAGTGAGTTCTATGAAAATATCTTAAAATTGAGACTTTATCTAGATTCAGGTCCAACAGCAGGAGAAATAGATTAAGTGTGTACATTACCTTTTTATTTTCTAGCTGATTTAAGAAGGTTTGTTCTCTAAATATTCATTGGGTATGGATGTTAAAACATACTGGCTTGAACCCAAATGTACTTTTTGCATTATATTAAGTAGTAGTGACTGTGCACTAGTAAAAGGTATTGTAATTGTAACTATATGGCATAAGACTTCTGTAGACATAGCACTTCCCAAATAATAAAAATCATGAACGTTTTTGTAGTAAAAATTGTGAGTATAAAACTCAAGTGTTTTATAGGATTTATGTTAAGCTGCTTTTGGATAGAAATTAGAATTCCATTGATGTATTTAAATGGCATGCTACCTTTTATTTAAATAAAACTGCCTCCAAGACCAGCATTTGGGAAACCTTGGGATTCTGGGATGGTGGTGTGTGGGGTTTTTGTGGTGGTTTTTTTGGTTTTTTGTTTTTTTAACCTAAATTGTTTTTTACTTAAAATTGATCTAATATACACTGGGAATAAAAGTTTCTTTCTGGTCATCATGGGTCAGACTTTCAAAGGGACTACTTTACCTGCAGGTACATGCTTAATGTGTCTTTGGAAATAACTAATGTGTCTTCTGTGGTAGAGCTGACTTTATTACCTCCTTTTTATTCATCGAGTGGAAAATGCTTGTGAGCTTTCCTGCTTTTCCAGTTCTCAGGAGCTGTCTGGATTTTGACTTAATCAGTCTGAATGAGAATTTTTTTGCTGTTGCCTGTCAGCTAAGTTGCTGTCAGAAGAAATTCAGGCAAAACTGTTCTTTTTTAATGGAGACTGGAAGAGCTTAATATAGAAAAACAAATTCCAGACTTGTACAAATAATAGGTCTTGAGTTTGACTTAAAGCTGACTCAATTCTCTGTTACGTAAATGTTTCATTTGGAAACATTTCATTGACACAAACCATTTTGAGTATGAATTATTTGACTTTTTTTTTTTTTCTTTCTTTCTTCCTTTGAAGCAAAAACACTGTCTGAGGAAGTGACATCTTTTTCTGGTGTTTTCCAAAATTATTGCAGCTATTTTTGTGTTAAAACCTTTTGCTGAGTTAATGGTTTTCAACTCCAGAAACTGGACTTGTCAAGTTATGACAAATAGCAGCATTTGCTCCTCTAGAAGGACCAAAAATAATAACAAGGCAGCATATAGCCTGCTGCTTAACATCCTTATCCAGCCAGCTACTAGTGAGCATGGTAAGAGGAGGGGAGCGGCATGTACCCAGTGCTAGTTAGCACTGGAAGAGCTCAGACTGACACAAGAGTTGGGAGTTTCCAAATTCTGTACCTGACTAGACCAAAACACAGCAGCCTTATTTACTGCACTTTGAGGACTTAATGATGGAATAAGGAATTTATTTTTTTATGGGAGAGAGGCTGTAGTATTGGAGATGTCTGACGAATTTCTGCAAGAAACTGTATCCCTCTGAGAGGGGCTCAGAAGCCAAAGGCTTGGGGTCCTCTGCTTGGAGGCTGGGTAATGATGGAAAATGACAAACACCACTGGTGCACACATCTTAACCTTCATGCACCTTTGCATTCTTCCCATGTGAGTAACTGTTTTTCTCCACTTGAAGTGGTAATACCACGAAGTTTAGCCCTGCTGGCTTTTTCAGAAGGCACCTTTTACTTCAGTTCAAAAAGGTCTTGTGTATTATTTTTTCCCCTCTACTGGCATTTGATACTTCATTTATTGGTTTGGTCAGTGACACAGAGGCTTCTCTCTTGCAAAGAACTGAGGCGGGGTTCTGTCAAGATTCCCCCTCATTTGCTTTCTTTGATATTTTGCAGCCAAGAAGAAAGAGGAAGAAGAGGATGATGACATGAAAGAGCTGGAAGCTTGGGCAGGAACCATGTAACCACAGCAGTAACTGGCTGGAAAAAGACTCTGATTACCTATTCTGGGTGCAAATGTGTTGTGTTGAGGAGAAAGCATAAGCAAAATGTCTTTATCTTTAATTTTAACCCAAGGCAGTGGGAACTGCATTGCTGTTTTCTGCATAGCATGGTCTGCACAAGGAAAGAAAGGGGAGCAGGGGTAATTGCCTGCAGTTCATACGGTTGAATTTCTGTAAAAAAGTATTTGCAAAATCAAACATTCAACTTTTGGACTGTGCTACCGCCACTGCTGGATCTTCATTTTCAAAGTTTGGGCCATATTGAATTGAAACAGGCTGAAAAACACTCTGTAATTTTAAGTCAGTTTAAGTGTGTCTAGAAGTCTTGTAAAGCATTTAAAAACCAGGAAAAGTCGTAAGCCACCATCGGCTTCTTACTGTGTTTAGGTGCAAGAATGCTTTAGGTTTTTAGTTCTTTGCAAGTTATATTTATATCCCTTGACTGCTGTGTGGCCAGCCTCGTGTTTGTCACCGCAACAACGTAGTCACTGTTCCCATTTTAATTGGTGATAATGATTTGCAATTGACAAATGCCATCTTGGAAGTAGGGAAGATTTAAATTTCAGTTGTATGTTTTTCTACATAGCACTACAATGGTTATTGCTTTTTTGTGATAATTGATAACCCATTCAGGTACATGCACACAATTATTTTAATTAGGAAACTACTATGGATTGCACTGTATTAAATATCTTGATTAATTTTCATCTGTGGCTACTGTTGTCAATTCTTTGTGATGTTTAAGTAATCTGGCTATAACTTACATGCAGTTTGGCCTCTTTCTGCGTAAGTGACATACAGCTTAAAGTTAGCTGAACTTTGGTTGTATGACTGCAGCTTAGTTGTATAAAACGACAGTCTTAGCTAAGCAAAATTGCTGGAGGGCTGCTATAGCTGTTTTCATATTGTAATGATATTCTGGTCCACTGTGTCAAAATCCCCACACTAAGGGGAAATCAAAGTTGAATTAACAGTAGCAGCAACAGGTTTAGGGACAGAGCTGGGAGCCTTGGCTTTATATTTTTTGTCATAGAATTGGTATCTGTTGTACACTGTGCTAACAAATGACGTATTTTAAAGCAGTAGTATTATAGGAGTTACGGGTGAGTATCTCAAGTGCAGTGGAGTGTCTTAATAGAAGTGTTCAGGTGTAGCTGGGAGAGAAAAAAGAAATCCCATAAGCGCTGTTACTGCTTTTAAGGTTACTGATGTAGAAGCTCAGAAACTGTAAGTGGCAGAGGCACCACCTGGCAACCCAGCTGTTTCCTGGGTTATGTTTTCTTTCCTGTTCATTTAGCCAGTTCCTTTAACTAAAGGAAGAACCTAGTCTGCACAGCAAGAAGAAAATGCAATAATGAGTGTGTGTGTGTGTGTGTGTCATGATTCCTGTTTACTTTTAGCCAGACAGCTAGGACAACCTTGTTTCTTACCACCTATTTTTTCTTGATTAATTTGATAAGTGATGGGGTGGTTTCTTAATCCTACAATTTATTAGTATGCCTGAGGACTGACCACCTTTCAGCTTTGAATAGCACTGAATTCCTCGATATATTGTATAATATCAGTGAATAGCTAAAATGCCTAGAGTAAAACACTTTTGTGTCTTGCTCAAACTCATTCTGTGGGCAGAAGTTACCTGTAAAGAGCACCAAGATGCAGTGTAAAAGGCAGCAGCTATCAACTGCCAGCAGGCTTTGTGTAGCTGTGCACTCAACGCCCAGGGTTTCCCCTTCGTAGGAAAGGCAGTCTAGTTCCTGCTAGGAGAATATTCTCGATTAACTTGCCATCATCGGGCAACTTAATTTGCAGCTACATCAGTGTTTTCTTGTAGCGCTGCTGTTAGGTGTTGAAGGAGGCAAGCAGAAAACTGGGATCCAGGTATTTCCAGTTTGTGGTTAATCCTTGTTTTTTTCCTACAGGGAAGGTGAAAACGATTGTCGATGTTGCATGCATGTATAGACAGACACATTTAAAGCAGGACAAAAATATAGTCTGGGCTGATGGACCTCATTGCTGCTTTTCCCTTAGAATGCTTTCAGTCTTTTACTCTGCTATGCAGGTGGAGAAACCAGGACATTGCCTCTGTAGTTTGACCCTAGGGAAGCACAATGCTTTTGCCAGGAGTGGCAGGGAAGTGTTTTGTATTAATGCTACACGTTTGGGTTGCGGGAGTCAGGGCAGAGGTCACTGCATGGTGGCTGCTCAAAGGCTCAGGATTTCACTCACAGCAAGTGTCTGCTTTTGTACCTTTAGAATGGGGTGAATGCACGAGGAGCACTTGCAGAAGCTGGGCTAGAGAGTGACTGAGGTGGCTTTGCTTCCAGTGCTGCTGATTTATAAACTTCAGCAGACGTCCTCCCCCGGGGCTGGAGAGTACTTGTGTGGTTCAGCAGGTGGGGGGGGGCTGTTCCCTCCCAGGAATAATGGAAATCCATAACTCTGCCCAGTACTGCTTTCTATGAAATAGATCTTCAGTGTTGTTGGACCTTTACCTTTCCAGATGTATAAATGGCTTTTCTGTGTGCCTTTCCTGGTCTTTTCGCCAACAGATGCTCTTTCTGGGACTGTTTTAAGATACAGACGTTTAACTGTGAGAACCTTTAGCGTGTTGTTAAATAGGCAGGAAATATGAGGGGCTCCATTAGCCACTGGCGTGGCAAATCACTCTCCAGTTGCTCTAACTGATGAGTCGTAAGCAACTTTGCTTGTTAGTTAATGCATTTTAGTAACAGGCTCTTGGGAGGCACTTCATGGGACTTCCCTGGCGTGAGCGATAGGAGCTCGCTGGGAGCGTTCAGCCTCACACACGGGTCCAGGTGCAGCAGGACCAGAGCAGTGTGGTGTGTGGGAGCAGCTGGGCACCCAGCACACCAGGAGCTGTCTCAGGTTGTGGTGGCTGAATACTGTGTTCACTGAAATTATCATCTACTTTTTGGTGCTTGAAACACTCAAGGGAAGGTGTGACTTCTCCAGAAAAAGTCGTCGGACCGGTGTCTTTGCTTCGCCTGCAGGGAAGTGCTCCCCAGGAATGAGTGCTGTACCCCGGCTGACTGTCCCTAATGGACCTCCTGTGGGCCAAAGGCTTTGCTGCTGGATATGCTGCAACTGCTCTTGCATTCATAGGTCTGCTCTTATTGCTCATGGCTAAACGGCCTGCTTTGTGTCCGCGAGGAAAATGGCTCCAGTGCTGAGAGAAGGAAGTTCTGTTTTTTTTTTTCTCCACCTGCTGTGGTTCGAGTGTTTCACCTCCAGCATCCATGAAGCGCTGTGCATCGACTGGCGAAGCTGTCTGGGGAAGTTCCTGCTGTGCGTGGCCACTGTCCATACTGGTGGGGTCAGATGCACCTTCAACGCCAGCCACAGTGGCAGAAAAGGGGCATACGATTCTGGGGACAGAAAGTTTGGGAGCTGGTTCCTGCGGTTGTGCCAGAGCCTGGCTCTGCCCGTGCTCAGCAGCCAGTGGAGGTCAGCAGTCGAGTGCCTGCATGTGGCTGTGGTTCACTTTCACAGCACGGGCAAGGCTGAACTCAGAGCGCCCTTGGGGTGCCACTTTGTTAGCGTGGTTGCTTCAGGGATGCATGGAAATGAGAGACATGGAGAACCTGTGTCCTCAGCTCAGGAAGGTTAATATGGAGGTGGTGGGAGGCAGGGGAACTTTTTCAAAGGGGGCTGAGGTGCCATCTTGGCCATGTTTGTGGGTGCTGCAATGGGAGGGAGCAGGAATGCTTTCCCAGCTCTTCAGAAGCTGCTGCTGCTGCACCCTTTGCATGCACAGGGCATGGCATTTCATTTAGGAGTGAGAGCTCATGGCTGTCACTTAGTGGCATAAATCAGCTGCCACGCTTGGCCTGGGGACTTCCTTTTCCCTGTCTGCTGCTGGCTGCCCCCCACCTCTGTCACACTCCCCCTTCCCACAGCATCTTACCTTGCCTGTAGAGCTGGATACCCTGTGGGGACCTAGTCCTGATCTGGGGGACAGCTGACTGTATTTCATTGCCAAATAAACCCTGCTTCCAGTTCTCACAGCAACACATCACAATTCCCTGGATCTATCTTTGCCCCATGTTGTCTGTTGTCTGGTTGCTTCTGCCCCCAGTTTTCCCAGTCCTAAAATGACCTGCAAGCTCTGGACTCCTGTGCGTGTCTTGCTCCTGGGCTTTCTTGTGGGACAGGTGGGTGTCACAAAGCTGGGGAAGCAGCTGATGAGGGTGCTATGAGATGTGCGCTGGGCTAGAGCTGGGAGCCCCTGCCTTGCTCTGGGGGGAGGTTGGGGCTGTGGCTGTTTTGGCACTGAAGAACTGCTGTCCTCTGGCCTGGAGGTCACAGCCTGGGCTAAGCTGCTTGTGCTTCTGCATTCTTCTTCCTCTTCTCTATCTTGGACCTACCCTGCCTGCATCCTGTGTTAAACTCCACCACGGAAACCCATCGGATGCTCCTGTGATGCTGCAGCTGCTGCATCCCCAGGTACAATCCCTGTGGGACATCACCTCCTGGGGTCCGAGGCCACCTCCGTCACCCTGCGCATCGCTGGTGCCAGGTGAGTGTTTAACAGCACAGGGCAGTGGAAAAGCGGAGCGGGCTGGAGAGCTGCACCAGGGCTGCCTGGCTGCAGGGTCTCTCCCTGGGCAGCCCGGCCCTGCGTGGCTCCCCTGGGATGCTGGTGCCCTGGGAAGCACATGGGCTTCTCCGCCCCTCTGCAGGTACCCCAACCCCCCCC
>JAVJGI010000002.1:2011567-2031114 GCA_035590275.1 Ibycter americanus | reverse complement strand
ACCCCACCCCCCCCCGGCTGTGACAGCCTGTTGGGTTTCTATGGCAATGTGGCTTCATCCCTGGAGGTGCCATCGCCAGTTGCAACTCTAATCCCTTTTGCAGACGTATTTAAATCTCCACTCTTTCATTGAAACAGATCAACCTATTGAAGCCTCTGAATGCAGCATGTTTATGAAATGGGCCTGCCTGTAAGAATGAGTTTCTTCTCGCTCAAGAGGCGTAATACCGCTAATCGATATAATAGGTTAAAACCTTTTATTATGGCTCTGCTGAGAGCATCCGGAGTTTGACATTTGTATGCCTTTCTCCCCTGCTAGTTACTTTTGTCATTATTTTGGTTCTTATGACAAAATTGCACTTTGCTCATCTGGAAAGCTCTCCCCCCCTCTAAATCCTGCTTGCATTCGGATTATGCTCAGCCCTGTGGCAAATAAAAGAGCTCTCTTGACTTAATTTCCAAACATCAAGATCCATTAAATCAAGGTGATGCTTTCTAGATCTTGTGGCTTGGCAGCCCATCCCCATCCCTCCTTCCCCTAGCTCCAGGTGTTTCAGCTCTGTGGGACATCTCCTGAGCTGGTCAGCTGGCAGGATTTTAGGCCATGTTTTAGGGCATTATTGGAGGTTTCCCCTTGTCTTGCCTGCACTATGGGAACCAGGTGACATCCCCCTTCGTGTCATCTCAGAGCTGTGGCTGGGACCGTCCCGTGCCACTGTCCCGTGGGTGTGAAGGGGGGATGGTTGGCTGGGTCCAGCTGGGTCTGAGGCCAGCTTGTGCTGCCCTTCTGGCTTGCTCACGTCATCCTTCTCCTGTTCTTGGGTTTCTCCTGCCCTTTGCTATTTGCTTAGCTGTTTGCCTGCATCCATGCTCCTGTTCTCGTTGCCTGCTCTGCTAATGCGTGGAAGCTCCCATCCTCCCCCGTGACTGGCTTGATGCACGTGATGGGGGGAGGTTTTGCAGAGGGAGCTGGAGAGCGGTCAGCAGGGAGGAGGGACACGATGTGGAGGACCAGATGCCTCGGTCCAGATCTTCCACGATGAGTTCTCTAAAATCAGCCGTCTTCACAGCTTCTATCCCTGGCCGGGGGCAGCTGGTCCCAGGGACTCGCTATGGGCATGAGGGAGAAGGTGGCTTTGGGTTTGGGTGAAATTGAGACTTCTAGAGTTTTTTGGGGTCCTGGGTAGGCAGCACCCCAGCTTGAGGATCTCAAATGTCCCAGGCACTGGTGGGGTTTAGTTTGGGCTATCAAGCACAGAGCCACAGCCAAAAAGCTTGTCCTGCTGCCCTGGATTGTCCCACCTCTCTGCTGTGCTTGCACACACACACACACACACGTGTGCACACGCTTCCCCCCTCTCCGTGTCGATTCATCCTGCTGCAGGGACGATGCAAACACGATTTGCAGGCTGTGCTGTGGCGTGCAGGGGGCTGAGGCCGCTGACACCATCTGTGCAATGTGCTGCTTGAACACTTGGAGGCAAAACTGCATTTCTGGACAGACGCGCTGATGGACTGTGCAGCCCCAGGCCAGGCTGCTGGCACAGCCGGTGGGCATGGTGGGGGGCTCCTGCCCACCCTTCCTGGCTCTTCGCTTGAGATCTGGGGCAGGCACTGACCCCGGCTGCCGGGTGCTGCCTGGGAGCAGGGTGCTGCCCGCGGGCTCTGTCCCTCCGCGATGTGTCGTGATGTGGGCACGAAGCCGCCTGCCCTGGGCGGCGTGGCCGGCTGTGGGGTGCTCTGCCAGCAGCCCCCCTTCGCCGGCTGCTGCTGCCGGGGGCAGGAGATGGCAGGGTGCCCTTGGCAGCATCACCAGCACCCTGCCAGCGGCACCCCAGCACCAAAAGCAGCAGTGGCCTGTTGGCCAGGTGTCCCTCTCCTCTGGAAAGCATCTCCCAACGAGGTTTCCCACCATAAAATAATTTCTGTGTCTCTCTCCCGAGCTGTGTTAAACTTCTGGAGACCAACATTTTCATGCTGCGACAGGGTCACTGGCTGCCAACAGTTAATGAAAACTGGTTTTCCCCCCACTTTAATTTTCAGCTCCTTGTTTCCCCAAGGGTGAAGCCCAGCCTCTGAAAGGCACCAGTTGCCTTTTCCAGTCACTCGGCTGCTTTCCTGGGCACTGCAGCCGAGCCTTGGAGGAAGTTCTTCCTCGCCCAATCCCTCCAGCTGAGGCCAGTGGTGCCACTGGGATTTGGCCCTGGGGATGCTGTGGGTGCCCAGATGAGCAGCCAGGGGCAGCCGAGCTGCTCCCCGAGGTGTTTTGGGGAGATGCGGACTGGGAAAGGTTTATCCAGGAGGGATTACCAGCAGAGGGCAATGCCGCCATGGATTTCCATCTCTCTGCAGTTCCGTAGGTGTTAAACCAGAGCTGGTCCAGCGAGGGGGGGAGGATCTGGATGCTGGGACCGCAGTCCCCCTGGCCCTTTCAGGGTCGCTGAGCAGGCAGGTGGGCACCTTCTTGCTGGGGCAGGCGGCTCAGGACTGCCCAGCACCTCCCCGTCCCACCGGTGAGGGTGGAGATGACAGCTGGGAGCTGCCCCCTGCCCACGCAGTGCCATTGTGGGCAGCGGCCACGGGATCAGGGTGCCCCAAAATCAGGGTGGGCCAACCCCTGGGTGATGCTGAGTGTTCCAAATGCTTTCAAAGCTTGGGCCTTGCTGCTGGCCCGTTCGCCTGCGGGCAAGGCAGAGCAGTCGGGAGGCAAGAGGAGAAGCGCTCACAGCGCTCTTCAAACCCTCTGCAGAACAGGGAGAAACATTGGATTTGGCTTTGGCTTTGCACGGCTGCAAGCATCCTAACTGGGGGTGTGCACCTGTATCATCAGTGGGGACAAGGGCGTCTTGCCGCTCCCCTCGGTGCCGATGCCGTCCGGGGAGGCGAGGAGCGCTTGTGCTCACGCAGGCGCGACGCGTGTGGGGCTGGTGGGAGCTGGGTCTCTTGTGAGCGTGGTAGGGGAAGGGGAAAAGCTGATTACAAGGCAAAATGCAGCGGGGTTACACCAAACACACGTGGCATGGAGCACTTTGGTACCAAAGACTCTAAAAAGCAGCAGCTGGATGTAATAGGGTGGAAGTAGGGACTTGGAGACTAGAATATCGTTACCATAACCAGAGAAGCCCCAGGGTGCCTGGATGGTTGTGTGGCACGTTCTTGTGGCTCAGCTGATGGGCAGTAACGCGCGGCTTCGCCGTGCAGGGATGTATCGGATCCCGCAAAAAAGTTAAATGCTCTTTTTCAAGTAACTGCACCTGCAGTTTGCTGAGTGTCCCTTGCTCAACCTGGATCGCAGTGTCCTCTGCGGCTCCAGTGATCCCGCTCTCTCCCACCAAGGTATGCTGGAAAAGCAACTTGCATTTTCCTGCTCTGGTCACCTCTGGAGGTGACAGAGGTCACATCCAGTGACAGCAGCATGGGGTTCGGGGAGCACGGATGCTTTCCTCATCTGGACTGGTAACGTTTTGGCAGCACAACCACCTCCATCCCTGTGCAGGGCCGGCGGCAGCTCCCGGGCACTGACATGGGCACCCAGCCAGCGGAGCGGCACCTTCCCAGGGGCCGCTGATGCTTTGGTGTCCTTGCTTTGCCTTGCGCTGTTGCTTCACAAAGCAGCAGCACGCAGTGGTCTCTTTAGTCTCTATTAACAGAACAAGTGCTGGAAAAAATTTGCAGCCAGCTGGAGGAGGAGGCGATCCGCGCCTGCAGCTAGGGAGCGATGCTGCTCTGGACACCGCAGAGGCGTTCATCATCCTGCAGCCGTTCCCTGCAGAAGCAGGGATCAGCTCAGTGGATCAGCTCTCTACACTTACATCTTTTATTTCACCCTGCCAGGAAAGCTGCTGCTCCTAAGGCTGCCTTAAGCACAGCTTTGTCCCCAAACCTGGGAGACCCCCGCCCCGGCTGGGCTCCTACTTTGCATTTTCCAAGATTGCACTTCTTTGGCTTTCAGGGAAGAAGTTTGCCTTGTTCTTCAATAAAAGATCAGAACAAGGAGACCAGTTTAATCATAAATAAAATATACCCTGTCTTCATTATGAAGTGGACACCTCCTCTGGCATCAATTATGGAGAAAAGTGTTACTGGCCCTGACGTTTGGGGCCGGAGCCAGAAGACTGCTCGCTGGTAAGAAAATAGCTGGGATGAACTGTTCTCAGCCTTTTTCCTTGGCCGTTAGGGAGCAAAGCCCAGGGCAGGTCCCCACTGCCGTGCTCAGCCCCTGCGGTGCTGAATGGACACGTGAGATCAGCTGCAGGTGGGACATGTCACCATTTATTAATGGCTCCTGTTTCGAATGGGGGTGTTGGCAGGAGCTTGGCTGATGGCTGCGTGGCCACTGCCCTGAAGTCTCTGCAGTCTCACCTGGGGCCTCTCCTGGCCAAAGCCGGCAGGTTTTGGGGCACTTGGCCAAGGGTGTCTGTGTTCCTCCTGTCCTTCCCCCATGGGCTTTATCACCTCCAAGGTGCAAGAGCCATTTGTGAGGCTCTGAGTCGCACAATCCCTCCTTTGCAGAGCCATCTCCAGCCTGAGGAGCTGCTCTTTGCCTCCCCAGCCTGTCGGGATGCCGCCCTGGGGCGATGCTCTGGGGTTTGACGCAGCCTCTCCCAGCTCCTGTGGTCACCCGTGCCAGGGAGGGTCGGCTCTTGGCTCTGCCTGACCAGCAATGGCATGGAGATAAAATGTAAAATGTGGTTATTTATTGCAGGGAAGTCACAGTCCAAAGCTTTTCTCTCCCACGCTGGCAATGGCAGTACAATTTATGCCCCCCAGAAGGCAGGAGGGCTATGAAGAGACTGTGGCGCAAGCAGTCCCATGGTGCAAACTCTGGTCCGTGGAATAAATCCTGTGCAGGTTCGTTATGAGCTGGGTGGATCCAGCTGCAATTTGGGGAGGCAGGGAGTCTGTCCTGTCCCTCCTTGCCCTTGTGGGTTGGGGGCTTCACGAAGCCTGGCTGTGCTGTGCCCCAGCGTGCCTTACTTTATATATCTGCCTGGCTTTCACCTCGGATGGGCTCGGGGCTGGGTCGTGGCTCTCATGTTTCTAGTAAGAAAACCATCAGCTGATGTTTGATGGCAAAGGAGAGGAGTGGGCTAGTTGGCACAAGTGGCTAAACTGGTAATAGGTGGGGAAACTGAGGCACAGAGTGGCAATGCTGCCCCGGGGGACGGGCTTTTAGGAAGTGTGGCCACCGTCTTCGGCCAGGGCTGTCTCGTGCCATGTCAGCATCCTGACCGGCAGCGTGTCCCTCTCGTGTCCGCGGCATTGCCATTGCTCAGTTGACGCCCCAGACCTTTCTCTCCTTCACCTCTGCTGGAAGATGAGAAAGTGGAAATTTGCCATGTGGTTTCTTGACGGCATGTTGCTGTAAGTGGAGCTATTGCATATGGAAATGAACAATTTTAAGCTGTGAATGTGAAACCCAGTGGCAACGGGATGCTCTTTGCCTCTGTGACACTTTCACTTTGGCAGAGGCTCATGCAGCCACGTGCCAAGTGGTGGGTCTGGCACGTTGGGACTGAGCTCTCGGCGGTGTTGGGATGCTGGGCCTGGAGGCATCACTGGAATAGGAAGATGTTTCTTTGCCTGAGGAGGGATAAATCACCTTGTGCTGGCTCATGTGGAGCACTGGAGGCAGTAAACGCTGTGCTGAGCATCCCCAGATGTGGGGGCCCAGCTCCTGGGAGGGGAGCATCTCTGCTGCATGTCCCTGGGGATCCGTTGCAGTGATGAAGCTCTTCCCTCTGGGCATCTTCAAGGTGTCCCACCCTTGGGGATCCTGTGTGCAGCCACGGAGAAGGAGGGATCGCTGGGCTGATGGTTGTGGCTGTGCTGGGGCTGTCTGCAGCCCCACAAGACACGTAACTGTTTTTTCTGTCTGTTGCCCCAAACAGCTCTTCTGCCGGGTCTGAGAGTCCCACGAGTGGCAGCAGCATGTGTCCATCCTGGTCCTTGCCTGCGTCTGCTCCTCACTGACTGCAGAGGTGCAGAACAGAAACACTTGTAAGACTTTCACAGGGGCCTGCTGGCATTTTTGGACATGGGGAGGAAACAAACCTCCCCACCCCCGTCAGACATGCATGGAGGTAGGGTTTTGTGCCCATAACCCTGTGTGCAAGGAGAGCAGGAGCATCCAGGACGTGTTTTTCCAGCCTCTGCATTAGCAGCCTGCTGCCCGCAGGCACGAGCTGGGGAGCAAGTGCTAAAGCTCTGCGATAGGACACATGTTCCCAGCAGAAAATGCCAACACGTGTCCCGCAGACCAAGGAGGTGCTTGTGAGAGGATGTGTGGTGAGGGAAGGGGGGGCAGAGCCATCTGTCACTGCTTTCTAATTAACGCTGGGTTTGATATGATAATTAAATCTGACTTTTGCATTAATTTTTTGATAATTATTTACAAAAATGTTTTGGATAACTGTCATCGTGTTGTGCAAAAGTGATATCCCATGGCCAGCTGGCGGGCAGTGAGTCTGAGTGTGATGATGGGCTCATCGGCGTGCTTGGCTGTGGGGCCGAAGCTGCCAGGGAGCAGGTGGTCCCAGGGCCACCGCATCAGCGAGGGCTTTCTGGGAAGCTCCACATCCTGCGATCCCGCAGTACTGGGATGGGGGTCGGGGTTGGCAGCAGCTCTCCATCACCCCGGGTGTCCTGGTGCCATGTGCTGGCATGTGCAGGTCTGGGGGAAGGAGGACCCATGGGTGCCCCCCATGGGGCTCCCAAGCCTCTGGCGAGGGAGTGGGAGGGGTCCGGAGGTGCATCCTGGGGCTGCCTCAGGCAGTGCAGGGGCTGCAGGCGAGGTGGGGGGCAGCAGCATGGCCGCTGCTCTGCTGGGGTCTAAGGAGTGACCCAATTTTGCACATCCATCAATGAGCACAAGGGGCTGCTCCCACCAAAATTTCACAGCTCTGACCGAGTCAGTGGGAGCTCCAGAGACTCACCCCCTCAGAAAGACAAACCTGTGACCGTGTTTGGTGTTTCCACCGGGTGCTGCAGCCGGGTGGCTTATGTCGGCAGCTCCGATGGCCGCAGAGACATCCGTGCTTGGGGGAAGCTGCTCAGGGATGCTCTGCCCATAGCAGGTCCCAAACACAGAGAGAAAAGCAACCCTTGGGCAGCAGCCTTGTGGGTTCGAAGGAGAACAGGGGTGGAAATCAGGGGTTTGTACGATGCAAGCTGCCCCAGGGGGGCTGTGCTTTGGGCACCCCAGCCTTCACAGCCCTCCTTTGCCCCCAGCCTCGACCCTGGGACACCTCAGAGCTGCTGTGCCAGGTGCTGCCAAAATGTCAGCTGCGGAGGAGCTTGTGGCATTTCAGAGCACTGGTGTTTGAACGAGCTGCAAGAATGAGAGCCGGTGTCATTGGAGGGGCTGTGGGGAGGCTGGGGAGCCAGTGGGACTGCAGTGGTGGCTGAGGGATGCAGATGGATGCTCCAGCACTCCAGTGCAGCACAGGGGACCACTCACGGGGACAGTGACAATGTGGTTGGGGTCTCTGCGACCTTTTTGGCATCACACCCAAGCTGCTCGGTACAGGTTCAACACTGGGACTCCCTCCTCATCCAGTGAGCAGCTGGGGAGCAGGGGTCTCCAGGGGCTGTAAATGCCAGCCGGCCTCTGTGCAGGGGCTCCATTGTTCCCTTTATCATGGAAACTAGTTTTTGTGGGACCTCTCTGGCCCTGCTCTGCCACTCCTGCTCTCTGTGTCCCCAAACCCCATCCTCTCGGGTGCTGGCACTGCAGGGGACAGTCCCACCGTGTCAGCCTGAGAGCCCTGTGCGTGGGATGTCTTTCCCAAGGAAGGACCTGAACTGCTTCAGCCTCCTCCTGCTGTGGAGGGAAGCACTGCAGGAGGCTGCTGGCTGCCCGGCAGCTCCATGGATGGCCGTTCCACCGCTTATATTATTTTTACAGGCATTGAAATTTGTCAGGTGACCTCAACAGGGAGCAGCTCTGCACTGGACCTGAGGCTGGGGTGGGCACCATGGATTTCCCGGTCCTGCCAAAGCATCAGTGACTTCCCAGCGCTTCCCATCTTTGTGCATTTTACCGGCTCCACCAGCCCTTGCGTGGTGCGAGGGGTCTGACTTTGCCCCCCTGGCAAGGCTTTGGCGAGTGAGGGGTGCCGGCTGTGCCGGGTCGGTGCAGGGCCAGCAGCGCTGCGGTGCCTCAGTGAGCCTCAGCCGCTGCCCGCTCTCCTCCCTGGCACAAGGGGAGCAGGAGCATCTCAAAACCAGCAGTTAAAAGCTGTGCGGAGCAGCTGCGGCAGATGTTTTAGGTAAGTTTTCTTCCACCCAGGGCATATTTGGCTGAGAAATGTTTAACTTTTAAATGCGTGGTTCTCACTTGCTGCTTTCATGGCTCATCTGACTCCTTCCACGCTGTTGAGAGGCAGATAGCGGCGCTGGGCAGGGCTGAGCCGCAGAGGCCAGGGCTGGGGGGCAGGCGGGGGGTAGCGGGGAGCTGCTCGGGGGGGAGCAGCCCCCCCAGACCCAGCTGTCGGGGTGCAGGATGGGGTTTCTGAGCTGCAGCCTGCGGCGCTCTCCGTTCTGGCTGTTGCTTTTCCCTTCCTTAGTATGAGGCAGGCATGCGGATTAGCTTACCCTGCTGAGCATATTACAGGTTGCTGGTTTTCTGCACCGGTCGGCTCTGTGGCTGTACAATGTATAATTCACAATCAATTTACCTAAAGTTAAAATACAAAGGAGGGAGAGAAAAAGAAAAAAGAGGCTTTTCAGTTTAACAGCTGGTGATGCCTCAATAGCCACTGCTGTGGGCTATCAACGCACTTCACAATCCGATATCTGACATTATTTCTTAGCCTCACTCAGTTCAGTTTCACCTCAATCCTGAGCAAATATTGACAAATCTCATATAATCCTTCCAGTACAGTACTGGAGAACTTTATTCTGTTTGCAACACGCTTGGTACCGTCTATATACCCTGGACAGGAGCCAAGGGACACAGGCACAAAGTTAAATCAGAAGAGCAAAAGGACAGGAGAGCAAGGAGGCTGTGTGCGCTTGTGGTTTGCTGGGAGTGTTTTTGGGGAACTGGGGCTGCTCCTTCTCATGTGTTTGCCCAGCCCTGGGGCTGGCGGGGCTGGGTGGCTGTGGATGCATCCCCTCCTGGGCATCTCCCTGTGCCCAGGGGCTCTGGTCCCTTGGTACTAGAATCACAGAATCGTTTCGGTTGGACAAGACCTTTATGATCATCGAGTCCAACCGCAAAATCCTCCATGGCATGTCCAAGAGGAAAACTTCTCTCTGTAACATTTCCAGGGACACAGGTACGGTGTGTCTGCGGGGGACCAGGTGGAGACCTGGCACGTGGGGACGAGCCGCGGCTCACAGACCCCAGGGCAGAAGGGACACCCCGTGTCCCAGCGCTGCAGCCTGGCTGGGGCTGAGCTGTGCTGTGGCAAAGCGTGACCGGAGGAAGCATCGCTCAGGTGGGCAAGTGGGAGAGTTTTGCTTTGATATTCCTGCTGGGACAGTTTCTAGTGTTCACTATCGGAGAGAGTGACAAATCTTCCCACACCCGCTGCTTTCATCACTCACCTGCGGTTTATTCTCCCCTACCAAACCATCTCTCAGCGAGGCTGGGGGGTGCTAAATCAGCTCCTTCTCGGCACCACGGCTCATGTTATTGCTTGGAAGGTTTGGGGTGTGTTTGTTTTAACAATCCATCAAAAACCAATTCTGGGTCAGGGAGAGTAACGGGTACGTTGGGATAAAGACCCAGTGAGCGCTGCAGTTTTTCCTGGACACATACTGTTGGGGTCCCCATCACTCCTGAGGTGGCTGGCGAGGAGCTGGGGATGGTTCTTGCTGGGGCTTGGTGAGCAGAACGATGTCGTGGGTGTGAACTGGCTCAAGTCTGTTGCCTTGAACTTGAGCTGAGGCAGGAGCAAGGTCTCTTCTGCTTATCCTGTGGCAACGGGTGCTCAGTGTTCATGCAGAGCTGGTGTCTGGTTCAGCAAAGCTCATAGCACAGCAGCATTCAGAATGTACTGGGGGGACGCAGGGGATGCTGTGAATGGCTGAGTCCTTTTTGGGGATTGCTCTGCACCCCAACAGGCTGCACCCAATGGGCAGAGCTGGACCAGCGCTTGGATCTTGGAGGTAAAATCCCAGCACGTGAAAGGGAAAGCCCTGCCCCAGCTCCGCTCATAGGAAATCTGGAGTCTGCTGGGTGCTGTGGCACAGCGGGGGTCCTTGGGGTGCTGCGGCAAAGCTGGGCTCCCCTGGTTCCCACAGCACAGCTGTTCCCCAGGGGGTACCACAGCAAAGCTGTGGGCCAACGTGTCCCACCACAGCTGAAGGCGACTGTTCTGCGGGTGGAGCTGCCTCGCAGCCGTGTGGCTCTGCAGGGGCTGCAATGGGGCAGGACCTGCCCATCCCCACTTTGGGGTCTTGGCTGTGCTTTTGTCCCCTGGGCCGTTAATTCTCTGATTAGCTCATCATACCCTGCCCAGTGCAGGAGCGCCTCAATCCCTGGGCTGGATGGGGCTGGGCTTTGTGGCCAGTGCTGGGCTAGCACACGGAGGCAGGGTGCTGCTGGTGCCATTGCAGGAGTGAAGCAGTGTCAGGGCAGGATGAGCCATGGGGAGAGGCAGCAAGATCTGGGGGACGGCAGTGCCGCAGGCTGAAACCTACCAGACCACAGCCAGTGCTTTTCATGTGTCAGCATCCCGAGTGCTAAAATGGCCCATCTCCACCAAAAAATGTGCTTTTTATGCAGCCAGGCAACTGCATTTCTCACCTACATCATCTGCAGTGTCTTCACCCTACCCAAATCCTGCTGCAGCGCGGACCCAGGGGACCAGTGCTGGGGCACTGAGATGGATGTGCAGAGCTGGGAGTGATGGATGGATGGGTGCCTGGCAGGAGGATGGCAGTGGAAGAGAAAGCTGATTTCAATCGACTGGTTAATGACTTCATAAAGTCAGTGACTTGTTGGCAGCACCTGGCAGTTCATTTTTAACAGCAGAACTCCAGTGCTCAGCCCCAAAGCCAGCTGCCTTGGAAATTCAAAATTCTCAGTAAGCAGCTCTGGGGCGGAGAATAAACTCAGTTTGGATCCAGTTGTGCTCTTCCCTGCACCCTGCCCGCGCTCTGCCTGCTGCACCCTTGCCATCCCCCAGCCCTGATGTGGGAATCGTGCTCTTCCATGCTCTATTAATCATAACCTGGGACCTAGATTAACCAAAAGAGCTGGGGGCATCTGTGGTTTGACTTGGACATGGCATTAATTTTCTTTCTGGATTTGTGGGCTTTTCCACCCTGCTCACCCGCAGCATGGGGTGGATCAGGCCCCTCAATGGGAGGCAGTGGCAGCTGCTGTCATGTCCATCCCCCCCGGTTATTCCCTCCCCAGCCTTGTGCCCGGTCCCCCAATTAAGACGGATCATGTCTCTCATTGCTTATCTACAGCACATGTCTTGAAACACTTGTAATATAATTTAATCTTTTTCAAGTCCCACGGCGTTGTGTGGTGAAATGCTGGGTATTACCGCTAATCTTCCTGATCTCTGCTCATTTAATTATCTTACTCCACGCTTCGCCCCCACCCTCTCCCAGCCCTGCTCTCCAGCCCCGGATCCACAATCCGTGGCGGCTTCCAGCATGTGCAGAAAGGCTGACCCTGCAGCTGGGGTTTCATCTCCAGTTCTCATTCGAAATCTTCACCTTAAATACCTTTCAAAGCTCCCTTCAACCTGCCCATGACCTGCTCCCCCACTTTCCAGGCATCCCTCCCTGTGACACCCCCTGCTGCTGCACCCCACAAAGCATCACAGCTTCTCCTGCAGGTGAGGCTTGCTCCTGGTGAGGTCCAAAAAACCAGGATAAAATAGTCATAAGGGCATCCTGCTTTGCACTAACTTTATAACTTATTTATGGGCACATGTGCAAAAAACATTTCTGTATTTAATCACCTCGCTGCCAGCAGCCCGGCGGCAACGGGCTGCGTTGTTTCAGCAGCTTGGGCTCACGGTGGTGGAAACGTGGGGTTACAGCCGTGGCGAGAAGCTGGCCGCAGAAGAAAAGTCTCTTCAGCGCGGCGGTGTGTGGTAATACATACTAATTAAGACAAATGTAATTACCCATGCTGCAACTCATGCTTAACAAATTAGAACCAAAACATGGCAAACATGACGAGAGAGGAAAAACATGCTCAGGGCTTTGAAAAGCGCAGAGCCCGGGCAGGGGCTCGGGCATCGTCTCAAGTCAGCAACTCTCATCCAGAGTTCACCCAGGGCACAGGGGATGACTTTCCATCTTCCCCCGCTGTCAGAAAGTCACTGCTGCAAGTTAAAGGGGCAAAAATAAAACTAAAAAATATTAAAGGGGCAACAAAAAAAGAAATGTGTTTATTTGGGTATCAAGAACCTGGGGTGAAAAAATGAACCAGGTGTCCCCTGGTGCTTTGCAAGGAGCGAAGGACAGGGATGAGAAATGCATGTTCTTATTAGCTGTGACACCCCTGTGTCTCCTTGGAGACCAGCCCTGGGGACAGCCAGCTGCCGGTGCTGGGGACAGCAACAGCGAGTGCTCCCAAGGCGGCCGTGCTGGTTTGCTTCGTGCCTCCTGCTCCTTTCCTCGCCGGTGGGTGGATGGCTGCCACGGCATCGCTGCTTTCCTGGGCAAGTCATCAAAGGAGTTTAATGCAGGCTGCATTAAAAATCTCATTGTCTTTATGCACGTCCATAAACTAATCAAGGAATGCTGAGCTCTTAGTAAAAATCCTGAGCTGGATCGCTTTAGAGTTCAGACTTTAATTTTAATCAGGCTTTAATGTTTATCAGATCATCTGATTTTTAGCAGATAAATCAGGCCTTAATTTTTATCAAAAAGGAGCTGCTGGTGAAAGCTTAATGCGCTGATCGCAGGTGGGTGCTAGGGAGGATGGTGAGACTGAGCTGCTGAGCTTTCCTGCGGGATGTGGCCGTGCGTGGGGATGCGTGGGCGCTCCTGCGCCGGCGTGGCTGAGCCTGGTGCCCTGCCTGGGCATCCCCCAGCTGAGCCTGGGTCCCTGCTGGCTGTCTCACTGGATTCCCTGGCGTGGGCAAGCTGCTGTTGGTCTGCAGCCTGCTCTGGTGCAAGTGTCCTGAAGCAGAAGCCTGCTGGGAGGAGAAGGGGTTATGGAGAAACAAGTGTCAATGAAACCTTTCTGTGCATGGTATGAACGTCGGGAAGAGATGCTGCGTATTTCTTGTCCGCCAGGAAATGCCATAAGAGGCTTCGGAGCACGGAGCTGAGAATGAGCAAACTGGCCGGAGAGCTGGATGTTGCCCAGAAGTGGACGTTGCCCAGCGAGGCAGGGCAGGACCCTGCGCTCCTGCCCTCACACGCTGTGAGCAGGTGCCGGTGGCCGTGCTGGTCCTTGGCAAGGGCTCGGCGGGGCTGCCTGGGGCTGCCTGGAGCCCCCCGTGCCCAGCTGCACTGGGTAGGAGAGGGGCTGCGTTCGCCGTCTTGTGGTTTCCACTCACAGAGGGGTGTTCACAAGGGGATGTTAGGAAGCAGATTAATGAGCAAGACACGAAGAATTAAACCAATAAAAATCTGCACAGTAAGTAGAGCTGCTGTCAAATGGTGTTCCCAAGGGAGATAATATCCCTTCCCCCTTAATTTCTTAGTAAATCCATTATGATTAATGCTATTACAGAGGAAACACTATTATTACAAATACATTGATGATGGCAGAGCTGCAGAATTAATAACACTGGGTATTACTTAACTAATTAGCTGCTGTTTTCAATAGGACTTATCCAGATGCATTAAACTGAGCCTTACATTGCATTGTTCTCTGGGCTGTCTTTGCTGCGAGGAGTTGAGATGAGAAGCATCTCCTTCTTTTTGGCCAAAAGCCATGTCCCTGTGGCACCGTCATTCAGCTGGGCTGCCCGCTGGTTGGTGGCACCTGTGGAGCCCCGGGAAGCTGGTGGTGGAGAGTTTTGTGGTGTTGAAGACCATCAAGCAACCGAAGGAAGAAGTGGAATCAGGACCTGGCATCTCCAGGTGGTCCTCAGAACTCCAGGGGACCCAAGAGACCACTGCACCCCATGGGGACCTGGGCCAGCTTGGGGACATGCTCATCCCTCCTTGCAGCCTCATGGCTTCAGGGTTCCTGTAGAGGATTTTCCAACACCTTTTTTTTTGGTCCTTTTCCCACCTGCTGCAGAAATGCAATTAGCAGGAGACCTCCTTAGCTGGGGGTTTGCTTTGCCCATTGCCGGTTGGCACTTCCACACTGGGAAAGCCTGGTAACTGGCTGGGCATCGAGCTTCCCAAGAGAGCGGTACCTGCTTAGTGGACAAGCGGGTTTGAACAGGAGCTGGAAGGAGAAAGGTGGGTCAAAAGTGCTCAAAACACCAATGCTGCACAGGTCAACAGGATCTTGGAGACCCTTTTCTCACCTTGGGAAAGCCACCTCCTGCTGTCAGGTAGACCTGGGAGCTGCGGGCAGCCTTAGTAGTTATTCAGGACATCCCATTTCAAATTGGAGCAAAGGCCAGGCGGGGCTGAGGCCGTTGACTGCTGTAGCAGGAGGGGTTTCACCTGGTCCGTGCCATGGTCACATTGATGGTCGTGTCTCACTCAGCATCACTGGGCAGCTTCTTGGCAATTGCTGCATTACAGTAGTTTGACAGAGGTCTGCTGGGGGCTGAAGGGCACATAAACCCCGTGATGTTGGGCAGGGACATTGGACAGATAGCTCAGGTGCTGTGTTTAGGCTGGAGAGGGTCGCTGCTGCCCGGTGGAGAGCCTGGAGCTGGATTGCCACCGTACCACCTCTGCCAGCCCTGCCCCTGCTCCCCAGGGACCGGGTCCCTCCTCTGCACAAGCATTGCTGCGCCGGGCGATGGAGCGGGCTCTTCCCCTCCTCCATCCCCCCACCCCAGCCCCTGCTCCTCCTGACACAAATGGATCCTGACGCTGCCGGAGGGCTCCTTTCAGTGCCTTCAAATTAACACCTACTTAAAATTCAAATGCAAATAAATTTTTAATTTCCTTAATTAAAATTATTTCCTCGTTAGATCTGAATAATGGGATTTGAAGAACAGAAGTAACAGGACGTGCCTGGCTGTGCTGGAGGCGACCGAGGGACCGGCGAGCAGCGCGGGAGCCCAGGAGCAGTGGGACCATGCCCCACGTGCTCAGGGAGCCAGAGCGAGCCAGAGCTAAGCATCCCTCACACCTCCAGTAAGTAAAATTCACCCAAGTGGCAGCTTAAAATGATATCACAGCAGCCCCTGGGTTTGCAAAGGCTGAAGAGGATGGATCGCTCCCACGGCCTCCCCTACAGCCCAGAGGAAGGTCCAGGGGGGCTGCTGGGGGGCTGGAGGCGCTAAGGGGCTCATCCGTTCCCTCTTGCACTGCGGGGGACCACGGGAGTCAGGGGCTGGGGTGCGGAGCCGTGGGTGAATGTGGGGTAAGATTCTCCCTGGGCTGAATGGTGCAGCCCAGCGGCGGATGGGGGGAGCTCCCCCGCTGTGTGCTGCTTTGCTCCGAAATGCCTCTGCCCCCCAATATCTGTGGTTTTCTGGTTTGCAGGCTGGTTTCCTCAGCTTGGCCGTTGTGTTGGTGAGATGCAGAGGACCTGTGTATCAGGGCTCTGGCGTGCATGTGACTCTGAAAAAAAAAAAGGGAAAATATATGATGATGATATAAAATGTGTTTAATCAGCTCTTGCTGCCCGTACACCCCCGGGTGCCTGGACTCATGGGTGGGAGGTGCCATAGTAAAGAGACAGATTAGATCCACTCTGATCTGATGGGAAGACTATTGAGTGAAAGCACAGATGTTCAGACTCGATCTCTGAAACGTCCCTGCTGCTCTGTCTGTGTGTCTCCTATCTGCTCCCAGTCTCTCCCTAGCATTGTACTGTCTTTGGAAGCTTCTAATGTATTTATTTAAAATAGTAATAATTTATCTGTTAAAATGATGCAGATCAATAAGTTATTCTTGAACGAGGTGAAGAGCCCCGCGTGTAACAGCTTCAGAGAATTTATTAGCTTGCATATTTGCACCTCGTGCAGCGTGCTTGTTAGGTGCTGTACATGAAATGATTTATATAGATCACTGCCACTTGTACCAATCCAGCCTAGAATAATTCAACAGCAATTGCGTAAATCATTTATTAATTATTACTGAAGTATTTATGCAGCAAATGGGTGCCTTCATTTGAATTGTCAGCCTTTTTTTCACCAGCATTTGCTGCACTGACAAAAAATTTTTGAGTGTCTGATGTGTCCTGCTACCCGGAGGAGCTGACTGCAGGAGTGGCCAGACCTTTGCAGCCCCTCTCCGCCCGGCCGAGGTTCGGGCACGCAGCCCCTCGCTGCAGCCCCCAGCCTGACCACGGCGCATCTACGTGCTCCTTCAAATAACGAGCAGGTATCCTAATTAATCCTCATTTCCAGCAGCAGCCAAAATGAGCTGCACGATGAGCACAATGCCATTTGATGCAGATGAACCGTGCTTTGGTGGGAATTCAATTACACAATTTTTCCTCGCTGAACATAATGCATTTTGACGATACAGTAGTTTCAGTGCTAATGAGATGCATTTTAACTGCTGTGAAGACTGTATTTCTCCCTGCACTTAGTACACAAGATCCACATTAATTACAGTTTCAGTGGAGAAAATCCCACAGAGTTACTACCTACATTTTACTCCTGGTAATAGCAGTTTCCTTGCATTGCCAGGAACATTATGGATTCACTTTTAAGCCACATTTTATACCAAACAACTTGATTGTGATAGCGGGGAGAAAACAACCCTGCTTTCCTTCAACTGCTCCGTCTGTGTTGTAAAAGGGTCATTTATAGCGGGGACATGAATCAGATGCGTTCGAGTCAGAACATCCTCAGAATAAAAGCATTTATGGAAGTTGTTTTAAGAGGTTTTTTGTAAGACATACGAGACTCCAGGCCAAATTAAAACAGCAGCTCATGGGCTCCTGCAAAGATGCACAGGTCCTTCGCCCTGGGGTGGGAGACGTAGCTGCTGGAGCACATCCCTGCGGGGCAGCACCCGGCCCTGGAGCCAGCATGGAAAATCACAAGTGTTTCATTCCAAGGAAGAAGCACGTTTGCTCTTTGATTTGTTTTTGAGAGTTTTTGAACTCCCAAGCCTGGCAGCGCGGAGTTTCCCCGGTATTTCTCCCGCAGCAGCTGTACATCGCGGCAGGTCCCAGTGCTTGCTGTAAGCCATGGCAAACCCCCCCATTCTGTCTCCTTAGTGAAGCAGTGCGGTTTGCCTGTGCCCCCGCTGCGGGATGCTGGTGGGGTGGGCGAGCGGGCAGGCAGCAGCGCCTGCGGGGTGGGAGCAGCTGGCTGCGGGGCTGCGGCGGCATCGAGGAGCTGCGGGGCTGCATCCAGCTGGGGAGCACAGATGCTCTGAAGCGCTGGCCTTGGGTTTGTGACCAAGTGCTTTACAGCCGTTTCCCTTTCTCCTTTCTCAGCGGCTTGGGCTGAGACCGAAGCAGACAGCTTGGAAAAGCCCAGCAGTTGAGAGCTGCGTGAAGCACGTGTTTGATGAGGAGTTAGCAGTCAGAAGTACTGCAGAGGTATTTAACAAAAGATTGACCAAATCTGTTGTAGCACGTTGTATAAATCGCTCTGTGACCTTCATTAAACGCCAGCACCTCATCTGTTAATAGCTGGAAATCACCTGTAGCCTTCTATAATGCATCTCAGCAATTGTCGTGGAAAAAAGAAAAACAATTATTTCTGTTCATTATTCATCTTTATTTAAGTATTTATACATCTCCCTTCATCAAAAGTTCCCCTCCCTCTCCGTGCAGGGGGAGGCTGAGCCCACCCGTGCCGCTGAAACGCGGAGCAGCCGGGCTGTGGACCGGCACTGGTGCAGGGGACAAATCAGTCGTTCGTCAGCCCAGTGAGGCAATTAGCCTTGTGCTTCCGTGGCCGGGGGTAATGGCTGAACAAAGACGTATTTGCTGCTGAAACTCCTTGAATATTGGGTATGATTAAAAATGTAATACCATGCACAAAGTCTGGCTTAGCTCCCTTGAGGAGCAGCTGTACAGGAGGGGAGGCGCTGGGCTCCGTGGCTGGCGCGGTGGGCACGGACAGCAGAGGGGCGCTTGAAAATGGGTTTGCGTGGAGCACTGGGGAGAGAGATGCTTGGTCTCTACACTCAGTGGAGTACATCTTGGGAAAAAGCAACAAGAAGGATCTCATCCCACCTTTTCCTGAATTCCTTCAGAAATTAATGCTGTTCTTTTTCCAAAAAGGCCTCTTTTTTATCTTTTCTTCCCCCCCGCTCCTTTTGATGCTGATGGCTAAAGCAAAACCAGGAGCTCACAGCTCTGCCGTGCTCATGGCGCAGGCTCCCTGCTTGCTGACAGCTCACAGCAAGAGGTTGTTTAAGGGGAAACCATTTTTCCTAGCATCCTCAGCACCTCAGGCGTAGTGGATGCTTTTGAAGACAATTGGGCAGGTGCTGAGACCTTGAAAATCTGAAGCCTTTTGAAAAATCAGAGCTGCGTGTCAGGCAGCCGTGGCCTGGCACCTGGCTCTGCTCTGCGCTTACGGAGGGGGAGCCTGCAGCGCCGGTGAGCAGCACCAGCCTTTGCAGTGCAGGCAGCCCCAGGTGCTTTCAAGTGGAAAACCAATGAGAGGATTTAAAAAAATCGAGGCTCACTGTCCTTTTACTTTCTCTCTGGTTGTAAATGCACCTGAACTGTGTTTTTATGGTGTCATCTGCAGCAGCAACAGCTGAAAATGTATGGATTTTGAGAATTGTAAAGCACGAGTCTCCAGGAATGCTGGGACTCCAAGAGCCAGGGTTTCCCAAAATGAGGAGACAGGAATAAAACCTGGGTGCTGGCCATGCCATGGGTGCAGTGCATTGCATGGAGCTACAGGATAGCTGGCTGCCCTCCCAGCAGCGGGAGGTGGCCAGACATGGGGAGGTGATGTAGGTGACCTGCCCAGGGACATTGGTGGCCACCCTGTCCACCCCAGCAAAGCCCCCAGGATGCCTTAGGCTGATCTCATTTGTTGCCTCCTGCTTGTTGGTTTTGCTCCCTGCAAATAGAAATCAAAAATGTGGAAATCATTTTGCGGGTACTCTAAGGCAAATACCTTTTTTTTCACTTTAGCAAAGCTGTGGTTTAATCCCAGCCAGCAACTGAGCACCAGGCGGCCACTCGCTCACTCCTCTCCCCACCCTCCGTGGGATGGGGAGGAGAATTGAGAAAAGGTAAAACCTGTGGGTTCAATAAGAATAGTTTAATAATGGAAATCAAGTAATAATAATAATAATTATACCACCACCAACAACAACAATAATAACTGTAATGAAGAGGAGAGGGAGAGAGGCATAAAACCCAAGGGAAAGACCCCAAGTGATGCACGGTACAGCTGCTCCCCCCCAGCTGGCTGATGCCCAGCCAGTCCCCGAGCAGCCACTGGCCCATCCCAGCCAACTCTCCCCAGTTTCCATCCTGAGCATGATGCTCTGTGGTACGGGACATCCCTCTGGCCAGGCCGGGGCAGCTGTCCTGGCTGTGTCCCCTCCCAG
>JAVJGI010000002.1:1992883-2011467 GCA_035590275.1 Ibycter americanus | reverse complement strand
GAGAGGCATAAAACCCAAGGGAAAGACCCCAAGTGATGCACGGTACAGCTGCTCCCCCACAGCTGGCTGATGCCCAGCCAGTCCCCGAGCAGCCACTGGCCCGTCCCAGCCAACTCTCCCCAGTTTCCATCCTGAGCATGATGCTCTGTGGTACGGGACATCCCTCTGGCCAGGTTGGGGCAGCTGTCCTGGCTCCCTCCCGGCTCCATGTGTCCCTGCTTGTGGGCAGAGCACGGGAAACTGAAAACTCCTTCATTTAGAGTAAGCAGGACATAGCAACAACCAAAACATCAGCGTGTTATCAATATTGTTTTCATTCTAAATCCAGAATGCAGCACTGTACCAGCACACAGAAGAAAATTAACTATCCCAGCCAAAGCCGGGACAAGCAAGAATCAGCAGAGGATGGGAAGACGTTTCACTCGTCTGGATTTACCTGCCCGCTGAGCCTTCTTTTCTGGCGAGGTGTGACCGTTCCCACCTGGCAGCCGGGATGCAGCAGGGTCAGTGTTGGCTCTTTGCACTCACGGCGGGTGAGGCTGTCCGGTGCCTTCGCTGCAAGAGCGCTCCATGCCCAGCTGCTCCGTTAACTGCTCTTATCCCACCACCTTGGTGAAACGTTGCTGGATGAGTCAAGGATCATTTTCTGTGCCAGAAATGCTATCTAAAATACCAGCTCTTTCTTTCGTTTTCTACCAACAACTGTTTCTTCGGTCAGCCCAGCGTCAGAAGCAGGAGCATGCCATCCTCCTTGGCCCTGGGACAGTGACGTGCTGGTAGACCTTGCCCTCAGCTCCCCCGCTGCATCACCTGCATCTTTGCAAGGGGACAGCCGTCTGCCCCAGCCAAACGGGCATGGAGGCAGTCACAGCAGCTAAAGGGGTTTTGCAGATCATAGATTAAAACTGAATGAAGGGAACCTCACTTCAGATATAAAAATATCGAAATAGGTAGAAACAGTGGGGGAAAAAGCAGTAAAAAATGAATCAGGAGGAATTTACTTGAGGGTAGAGATTTTGCTGTTTCTTTAACTAAAGCTTGCTAGCAGGTTCAGGTAGCTCACACCCTCCTTAAATCCTTGGCTTGGTGGATACCTGTGAAGGTTTAATGGTAGTTAATTAAGTAATGGGAAGTACTGGGCTGGGTAATTAAGGGAAAGGAGTTAAAATACATCAGGGGAGTGGTCATGGTGGAGCTTTTCATCTTTTCTGAAGTTCTTGGGTGCAGGTGAGATCCTGCTTTCCAGGCAGGTGTGTTCACAGGAAGGGTTTTACTTAAAGGTCCATTTGATTAATGGTACTAGCACCTCTGGAAAGGCTCCAGAAAATAGCCTGCTGTTTCTGAAGTAGGGAAGATTACTTTGCTGGTGATGCTCTGGCTAGCTCCTGGTGCTCGTGTGGCTGAGCCTTGTGCTGATGCGCTAAGCTTACTTGTGTAGCCTTTGCTTGTGTCTCAACCCAGCCTCTGCTTCCAGGTAAGGCTCAGTGTCAGAACTTTCCAACTGGTTTTGGTTTGGGTTTTTTTGGATGGTTGGGTTTTTTTGGGTTGGTTTGTTTTTTTTTTTCCATGAAACATTGATAATCTTGTGGCCGTTGTTGTGAGTGATTTCAAACTTTCATGGAAATGTGTCAGCTGGGGAAACCTCTAATGGGGGATGTGCCCTGGCCAAGGACGGGGAGGAGGCAGTGGAGGCTGGCCACTGTCTGGTGCCCAGCTGCGGGCAGGGCTGGGGACAGTCCCACTGCATGATGTCCCTTTGGGTGCTGGTGAGTAGAAGCCAGCAGGGCTTTTTAGTTTGGGCAAACAGCTGGTTGCCTGTGACTGGGTTGGGAGTTTAGCTGAGGTCCTGCTGCAGGTGAAGACAAGGATGAAGAGCAGTTTCTCACCAGTGACTATTGAGCTTTTGCAGGGAAGTGGATGCGAAAGTCTGTGAGGTCAAGTCCAGCCCTATGTCCTAAGTCATCCTAGGCTGCTCTACTCCCTTCCACCTTTCTCCCCTCCCAGATGTAGGTCTACTTCAGGGTCTTTGCTGCAAAGAAACAGCAGCCATCTGTTCAGCCTGCGTGAACTTTTATGTTAATTCTCATTTCCAGGCCTTCTGCAATAACGATCTCAGCTGGGAAGAGAGAGCACCTTGCAAATGCCATATGCCCAGAGTTGTTCCATTGTAGCCTCCCAGAAGCACTAAAATCTCATAAGCAGCCTGGTTTTACATGATTACCAGCCCCGTTTCATTCACCAAAGGGCAATGGATAGTTTGCGTCTATTTCAGAGAAGCAGCCGTGATTTTGATACTTTTTGTGAGATTAATTGAACTGTGACAAGCTTTCTGGTTCACCAGCTCCAGAGCTCTGGCTGTAGAAATTCTTCCTCTTCTCCTACTTGAAAGCAGTTGGCAATTTATTCTGTAGGCATGTTGGGATAATGTGTGTTTCTGTGCCTCTGTATATGGATGGCCAATAGGGAGCAGTCCATCTTCATGTAACTTTAAAAAACTTGGAGAATCCAAATGCACAGCCCTGCACTTGGGGACTGCAGGTAGATTTGTGACCCTCTGTAGAGGAGCTGAGGTCATAAAATAGTGACTGGAATTCAGGGGGACATAAATATCGTATTTTCATCTGTGGCAGCTGTAACATTGCTTGACTATTGTTCATGTTATTTAGAGGGAATATGGACCCATTTGGCTTATTTAATCAATCTGAAAGTTGCAAGATGGGAGGGAGAAAGTAGTTCTGATAACACAATAAACTGCACAAGATTTGGAAAGGCAGCTGAATGTCCTCTGACAGGAAAAAAAAATGTTATTTTTAGGCCTTTCTAGTGGTTTATTTATGGAGTGGTGGGTGCTCCTGTGCTTTTTAGAACAGAGCAGGGTGGGTGGGAAGAGCATCTTTTTGCCTTCATCAGAAAGTGGCGTGCCACATTTTAATGATTTTTGCTGTGATGAGCTGGGAGCCCCTCTGAAGCATCAGGGAGAAGTGGTCTCCACAGGCAGGAGAGTAGCTGTGGTGCTTGGGAGGTCTCTAAGCTGGAGTGCAGATCTGCAGAACCTCAGCTGTGCTGCCAGCTGACCAAGTGCCTGGTGCATGGTCTCAGCAAGGACATTTGGGGACCACAGGCTCCGGCTGAGCCTCCAGGCATGGCCATGTGGTATGGGACTGTCCAATTCGGGAGCTGTCTTGTATTGAAGGTCCCATTTTCTACAGTCCAGAGCTACCCCAGAGATGGTAGGCACAAGGCAGGCCTAAGGTAGGCTCAGCACTGACACTTCCCCCTCTCCAAGGTCAGCTCTCTATTTTGGGTTTTTAGGGAGTCAAATCATATCTATGAATAACTTATTGTATAAAGTTTTCAACTGTCAACAGAGTGATTTGTGAATAAATGTTTTCATTACTTGGCTGGCTCTATGGATGGATGAATAATATCTATCAAATAAATTATTCATTTTTTTTCTCCTTGCCATCATCAGATAAATTCTTTGTGATTTATATTTGTTCATTATTCATCTGGCTACAAGAAACAGACATATTAGAGATAGGTTAAGAGCTAAATCCGCTTTATTGAAGCCAGCAGCTAAGTTCTCGTTGATATTGGAGGTTGTACCAACACAAATCTCATCCCATGTAGTTCAAGTGCCCTCTGAGCAGTGATGCTCAAAGTGGCTCCATGGATGGTGAGAGTCCCCAGGTGATGTGCTGAGGGAAAAGCTGCTCTGATACCTGATCCCCAACTTCTTAACTTTCTCTGAGACTTTGGGTTTGCCTTGGGCTGCTTCTTGCCAGAAGCCTTGGGTGAGGGATGCCACCCTGTGTGTCTCATGAGTTGTGTCTTTTGGCCAGGTCATGGCTACCGCAAATAGGCACATGTGCTCTTGGAGGGTGCAATTCCTCAGAGACATCTGGTGCATTGGAGCCCGGGGACAGCAGAGAGGAGGGGGAATATCAGTCTTTGTAGCAGGTTTTGCAGTATTTTACATAACGTAGGGGTCTGAGGCTGCAGTCCTTCCTTTCCCAGGCTCCGACTTTGCAGCTCCCTCGGGCTGCTCTTGCCGCTGCCAAAGCCATGCCAGCAGGCTGGCCAGCCTCCTCTTCCAAACCCTCCAGCAACAGGGGTTTGGGAGGACTTTCCAGCCATGCCAGAGGGGGAAGGAAGGGGGAAAGGACCTCATGTGGCTCCTCTACAAAAAGAAGCAAAGAAAACCATCACACAAAAGCTGACTGAAGGGACAGATGTAGGAGATATCTGCTGCTCCTGCTCAAAGGTGACCTGATTTGTTCATCTGACTTACAAGTGTTGATGTTGGTCACAGCCTGGTGACTTAGACTTGAAACTGGTTCAAACTTTTGCTTTATTGCAGTTCTGAAAAGTGTTATCTATGGTTATTTTCTTCTTTAAACCACAGGGAAAAGCATCTTTCAGTTGCTCTCCTTTGGCTCAAAAAATAGACAAAATATTCTCCAAACCTTTTTCCCTCTCAAAAAGTTTGGGCAGACAGAAAATACCGAAAGTTTCACCTTTAAGTAGTGACTAGGAGGGAAACTTACCTGTATGCGAAAAGTGGAGGTAATAACGGAGCATGTTTGGAATCTCGGCTTGCGTGTGCTGTGCCAGACACCTGCCTGCAGGAACAGGCTGATCTGCGTGAGGTGGCTGCAGCCAGCCCTGGAACACCAGCAGAGCTTTGCTTTTTCATTCACGGCAGCTAACGCGACACTCTCAGCTGAGTGATCAAATACAGACGTAAGCGTCAAGATTCAGCTGGAGAGAAGGAATGACAACCGAAGGGGAAAAAAAACCCCCTGTGACTGAGCGGATGAAAGGAAAAGCATCCTCCGCAGGTGGAGGGAGGCAGGTGGCGTGGGCAGGGATCCATTCAGCGCTTCCCAGCCCACCTCAGTCTGGTGCTGGTTTGCTCCCGAGCAGTGCTGCTCAGCCAGACCCTGCTGGAGGGGCTGCAGAGACCTGCTCTGCAATGCCGGGTGTGTGAGCCCAGGATGCTGTCCCTGCCAGGGCACCCCTGCAACGCCCTGCACGGGCTTTGTGGGTGTCGTGGATGGGCAGGGTCCCTTACAAGCACACCCAGCTGCTGTAATCGTGCGTACCCTAAAGAAAGCACATATGGCAGAAAGCAGAGGACCTTCATGCCTGAAGGATGTATTGAAGTATAATTTGTGGAGTGATTGATAATTTTTTTTTTTTTTCCCCCTCTTGCCAGCTGTCTAGTCCAGGGGACACATCAATCTTTAAGCCCTTCCAAACTCAGAGATGTATTTCAGCAGGAATCGTTTGTCTTGCCCACCGGTGTGGGATGGGTGGGTGCGGGAAGGGACAGGAGCAGTGGTTTGCTCTGCAGAGCAGTGCTGGAGGGAGGTGTCTTCTGCTTGTTTTCTGTTTGCCTGTGGCCTTGGCACCCAGGGTACCTGCTGCTCTCCTGGGTGTGCAGGAGCCCTCACCCAGCCCTACAGCTGAGCCATTACGAGCTGGTGCTGTGGAGGCTGTGAGAGCCTTTTGCATAGAGTTAGCCCCATTTCAGGCTCCTTTTCAAAGCTCAGCAGGTCTTGGGAGCAATCATGGGGGACAAGGGTGACCTGAGCCTCAGCCAGGGAGCTCACCTCTTGCTTGGACCTCCTTGGGTTGGCTTTTCTGATGAATGGGGAAACTGTTTTGGTGTTTGGGTTTTTTCTTTTTTTTTTTCTTTCCACATTGCTGCTCCCCCCTCCCAGCCCCTTCCCTCCAGCAATGGCAAGGAAAGATCTCTGACACCAAGAAATTGATGTTATGTGTAGGGTTGAGGGGATGAAGGGTATCAGGCAGGCTGGTGTGTGTCCAGGAGTGACTGTTTCATCAGCTGGAGCCAAGGTAGTCCTGGGTGCGAGTGGCTGGACTTTGGGGTCTGTTTAGGCTGCCTCTGTGGTGCCTAAGATGAATTTAGCACCTGTAATTTCTGAAGTTTAGACACATCCCTGATCTTCTGAGGCCTGCAGAGATCAGAGGTACATTGGGAGGGGTGGAGAGCACAGGTGAAATCAACGCTGGGTTGGGTTTAGGTACCCGATGCAAGAGGAGGCTGACTGCAGCCTGGTGAAGGGCTGTAGCCTCCCTGGGAGCATCTCTGCCAGGGGAGCTGCTGGGCAGGGCTGTGGTGCACCCCTTCCTGCAGCCCTCTGTACGCTGTCCCTGACAAACTCCGGCAGACATAAGTAAATATGTACGTGTGCTGGCTTAATCTGCCCTGATTAGCTTCCTCTGAGCACTTGCATTGGGCAAAGGATGCAAATACGTGCAGGGGAGCAGAGCTGTCAGTGCCGAGCTGCAGGGCTTGTGTTGCCTCATGGCTTTGCACTCCAAGTGCTGGGTTTTATTGCATCTCAGTTGGCTCCTGTGAGACGTAGCTGATAGCTGGGGGGAATGGGGTTGGCACAGACGAGGAGCTGCAAAGGCAGCTCTGAGCCTGAATCCTGTTAAATTGATGGGACAAAGACAAGATGATGAGACATGTCCCAGACCTATGTAACCAATGAGTCTTTTCCTTCAAGTCAGGCTACCAGCGTCTCGGAAGAAGATAAGGTTATGATGGTTGGGACCTGCCTGTGCGTGGGAACATGTGGGAATAGCTGCCAGTTTGTTCTGCAGAGCTGGGTTGTGGTTTTTGGGTTTTTTTTTTGTCTGGAAGGAGGGGAGATACTGGGTTCTCAGGGTTTCTGTTCTTTGCTAATAGCTGTTTGTCAGAAAACATGGAAAATTGCAACCTCCCCTGAAGCTGGGAGAAGGCAGCACTCATCTGACTTGTACAATATGGTTTGGAGCTGTCCTGAGTTATAGCATGAGGTGGTCTCTGTGGCCAACATTGGTTACTGCATCTTCAAGATGTTCCCTGCACTGAGCACGTTCCTTGGGTTGCTTGGCCTCTTGGGACATAGAGGTGATATTGAGAAGTTTTGGGCTAGGGAATTCACCATCTGCTCATCCTTCTTAAGGTTCCCTGCAGTCTCAGTCTGTTACTGGAATTTGATGGGATATATTTTGATGAAAATCCTTTTAGTCACCTCAAATTAACCTGCAGACAGTTGCACTGCTCTACTGTTAGCTGCTGTGTCTCCTGCAGATGTTGGAAATAAGTATCACAAATGCAGGCTGGAAGGCGGGTGGCTCAGGACGATGAAGACTGGTAGGCCAGCTGGTGCCTGTGTCCCTGCTGATGGAGATTTGCCGACCTCTCTCTACCAGAGAGCTGTGAGAGGTGCAGAAGAGTGCCTGAGAGATGTGCTCACACTGATGTTGGGGCTGATGGTCAGCACAGTGTCTATGGAAATGCAGTGGTGGCCAGAAGTAGATGCTTGTTGCTTTCAGAGTCCTTTTATCTGCGAGTGCTTTGTAGAAGTGTCACCTCCCCAAGGTCAGAATAAAGGGATTATTCGTATATTCTCGACAGCTGAGAGGGCAACGAGTGTCTGGATGGTCTATATGGCTTTGTAGGGGGTGACCTTGCAGACTGCTGAAGGAGGGCACCCAGACCCCCAGCTACAGCTGCTGGGCCGTGCTTCATGGATTGCCTTTGCACGACCCTGTGTGTGTGTACGTCCTTGAATCAGCAGGTTGGAAAACCACATTGCTCCATCAGTTCTGTCCTCTCTGTTTCACCAGCTCCTACACATTCCTCAGTGCCCCCTGGGGAGGGAATTCCCACCCTGGTGAGCATGGTTTTGGGTGGCTGGGGCACCTTGCCTGTGTTGAACTGCACCGGGAGCCTTCCAGCACTGTGGTGCACGTGTCAGTGCTGGAGCTCTGATCTCCTGCCGATGGGTGGTAATTAGCAGCTCCTGGGAAGAGTGGGGGGCACTCATTTCTGAACCTGATCAGATGTGATCTGCAGATGCCCATCTGTTCAAACTCTTAATTAATATCCTGCTGTGTGTCTGATGACTACTTGACACCCTTAGAAGTTAACCAGAAGTGGCTCATGGCCCTGTTTGGATGGGTCTTTAAAGCTTAGACACTGATAGGTATGTATTAAGGGATTCAGTAAGCAAAGTATTTCCACTGTCCTCTAGGCAGTACTGAATGTGACAGGCTAAGACTCTATTTTCATGGCTCAATTACCCCATTCATGCCCTTTCTCTCATCATTCCCAGTTGTTTTTAATACTCCCGTGTTCTACTTTCAATTGTGGATCTTTTTCCAGAGATATAGGGGGTGGAAAAAATACAGTGTATTTTTTGTTAAAAAATCAAAATAATCTTATCTGACTGAGCACATGGCACCATGGTCACTTGCATCAATCCAACAGAAGGGGCAGTTAACTGGGAAAATGAGAGCATCAGCCTCCAAAGAGCCCATCAGTGCTGATTTTGCTTTGCACCCACCTGCTTCCTGGGCACGGGCTCAACTTGAGTGTGGCCTGTCCAGCTGGAGCAACTCAACATGTTCCACTGAAGGTCTCAGGGGACACCTAGCCTTCAGTCCCACCTGCTCCTGCTGAGTGCCATGTCTCAGGGCTGCAAGAAGGCAGACGGTCTCACTCAGACTTGCAAAGAGGGCAGGGTTGTAAAGAAGAACTGAAAACCAGCTGTGACCTGCTCAGAGGCACAGGGTGAGAAGCAAGAACGAGGGTCAACGCTCCATGGCAGCAAAGCACAGGGTAAGGGGACCTGCTGGGGGTAAAAGCAGAAGGAAGCAGGCTGGGTGAGCTGGGGCAGAGACCTGCACCCTCTAGCCCTGCTCCTCCTCAAGACTGGACTGGCATCTGGGAGATAAGCGCTGGGGTTGTTGTGGTGCCAGCCCTGGCAGTAACCCTCAAAATGCATCTCTCTGCTTCATGCACAAGACCGTAACTCACCAGAGCTACAGTAATCCTGTTACATCAATTCACATCATCCTTTCTGTCCATTTTTGCTGCTGACCCCATCCCATAGGACAAAATATTTCTGTTTTCAGGGTCTGCTTAATCTGTTTTTTTCACAGATGTTTCAGCAGTTAAAGACTACCTTTTTGGGTGCAGAGTGGACAGCTCAAAAGTCAGAAATGCCAGTGATTTATGTGTTTATGTTGAGGCATTTTCTTTAATTGCTACCTTCCTTTGCTGCTGCAGATGCCTGTGCCCTTCTAGAATCACATAAAAAGCATCTCCCAGCAGCCTTGAAGAGCAAACAAGAATTAAGTTGTGCTTTGACTTTCCTCATTTGCAGACAGAGCCTGGTCCTCCTTCCTCTTTTCAACCCCTGTGAGTGGCAGAGAAAGGTCTGTCGAAAGCCCTGGAGCTCTCCCTGCCACCGGAGGAGCAGCCGTATTGTCTCTCTTCTAATGCCTTCCTCAATGTATTGATCCGTGAGCTACGAGGTGCAGGTAGCAGCAAGATTTGGATGTAATCCTTATTTAAAACCCCAGTAAGGCGAACAGTAAATTACTTCTTGTTGAGGGTTTTACTGATGCTAGCATCTGAAAGATGCTGTCAAACTGAGGTTGTATCCTGTCTGTGCCCACTACCAGCTTGTTCCAAGCTGCAGACTTAGCTGGGAATCTTTGCCTTGGACTTGGCCCCTCATTGCCCTCGGCTAACAAATCCCCCTGATGTGTGCTGGATTTAGCTTACCGCTATCAGTCTGAGGCATCTCATTAGAGCCATTTTTTTTTGGCCAAGGCAGTGGAGCAAGGGGGTCACCCCAGAGGGAATGATTGGGAGGTTGGATCTAATTTGGGGGTTGGATCTAACTAGGGGGTTGGTATCAAAAGATATCTAGGCTGGGTGGCTCTTGGAGGACACTGTCTCCACAGCCCCGAGAAGCTCGTGGTGACTAGGTGAGGCTGGACACAGAGGGGAGACCTGCATCATCCAACTATGCATCCCAAGTGCAAACAGCTGTGTCTGAGAGAGTTATACAGGCTTCCCTTGGAGCTGAGAGGGAGAAATAAGTTTTTCTGGAGTGCCATTCACCTCCCTGGATTTAGATATCTGAAACGAGGGAGAATACATATCCTGGAAAAGTGCACTTTTTTTTGGTCTTTTTAACATGAAACCTTCAAAAGGAGCCTGAGAGGTTAGTACCTAAATTTGGACAACTGTGTTTCTTCTCTAACTTTAACTCACCATCCACCCTCCAACAGTGGGTGAGGTACATTCACCTAGCTACAGCAGACCCAAGTTCTCTGCTCTTTCTACCCCTTTTCCCTCCCTCCCCAGCATGATGTGAAATAGTATTTTAAAATGTTTTACTCTGTAAAACAGCATATTGCACTGTTCCCCATTCACTTTCAATTTTATGCAACTTTCTTCACTGCAATAGGCTCAATGATCTCAGGAAATAATTGGTGAGCTTGTTAGACTAATGGGATTTTTATTTCCAAGGCTATAGATCAAACAAGTATGCCTGAAAATTCATTATACATGCAGGGTGCACTAAGTAATTATTCCTGCCCATGAAAGTGCTGGAGGAGAGACTATGATAAGGTATAGTTTTAGAAAAAAGCTGCTTGATTTATCATTTATAAAGCAAAGTTCATATTAGATGCACTAGTTAAATATTCAGGTAATGGTCAGGGTGCAGGAGCGAAGCATGGTGAGAATGGTGCCTTTTCCTGTTTGGCTTTATTTTTGGTCTGGGTCTGAACAAAGTGCCTCTCCCGGAGCTCACCTCCACCTTGTTAGCAGAGAGAGCCCTTGATGTTGCTGGCAACAGCAGGATTTTGTGTTGCTTCCAGATGGAGGTGGGATACCATCCCGTTTCACCTTCTCCAGGGCTTCGAACTTCACCTTTCTTCCCCTCTGTTCTCGCTTACGCGTGGGGAAGCAAGAGCACACCTCAGCGTGCAGCCAGGAGCGAAGCCTTTTGCCCAGCCCTGCACACGGGCACGGGGCAAAGAGGACGTCAGCAGCCGAGAACCTGCCCCGTAATGAAATGATGATTTTAGTGACTGAGACGTGGGCTTTGCAGGGGTCGCACTCAGCCTTGCCATCCTGAGAGTTTGCTATCTGAGTTGCAGTGTCTGGGGTGGTTCTGGCCAAGACTGCTGGGAGGGCGTTGAGCTGAGATCTTACCTATGAGCTGAGCTTGAGCAGCTCCATGTGTTGTGCCCTGTGTGGAACTAGATGGAGATGTTGTGTTTGGCTGGGGGATGCTCTGGGCGAGAGCCCCTGGCTCAGGCTCTGACTATGTATGTACTCCACAAATAACACGAGGAGGGTGGTTGTTACCCCAGGACCTGGCCTCTGTCTCACAAGCCAAACTTAAAGACTTTGTTTTTTGGCATGGCTGGGACAGGAAACGTTTTTCGTATTGGAGTTCTTCTTGAATGTTTTCCTACTTTTTTTTTTTTTTTTTTTTTTTTTAAAGCAGTGGAGTAGTGGGTGAATTTTTACTTTCAGTGTATTTGCAAATTGCAGCTTATTTTTGCAGCCTTGTTTGCAAACTGCTGTCTTAAGGATGGCATCTTGTGTGTCTGTGTTGGAGTTGTCTGCTTATTGCTACTCTTCTATCCAGTATTTAGTATTTTCCATTTGTAAAGCTGGCCAAAGAATTGTTCACTAGGAATTTCCATGGGAAAAAAAAAATTAAAAAGAAATCACAAGTGGATACTGTCTTTGTAGGGAAAATTGGTTAATGTTTGGAATATGACAGGAGAAAGAAGAAGTTAAGAAATACAAAGGAAAGTCATAACAAGAATTAAAAGCATGAGCTATGACATCTCTCAAATGAAAATGCTTGATATCTTGGAAAAACTTGAAAACAAATCTCCAACACAACTTAAAAGTAGTTATTCTCGTTTTGCAGACACGGAGAATAATTTGAAGTGACATCATTTAAACATGTTGCTTCCAGTCTGCCTCATTCACCTGGTATTTGCCTTCTGGGTCGCCCACCGTGGTCCTGGGCAGGACCACTCTGTGAACAGGCAGGAGGAGGGGTTCAGTTACCCCTCATCAGAGGCTGCTCTGGATGTCCCGGCTCTTTCTGGGCAAGGAGTTCCTGACCCCCATGGTGTTGCACACCCAAGTGCAGTGCAAGGACTTGAACTTGGGTTTTCTAATCCTAGGATCTGACCCGCTGAACCATTTTCCCACGTGTGCTATTCATTTAATAAATGATCTAGTCACTTTTCAGCCCCAGATAGGAAAACCTGTGCTTTTGCCAGTGGCCACCTGGAAGCAGCCCGTGCTGGCAGCAGGGGGGTTGCAGGCTCTGAAGCTGGTGTTCCTCGTGGTGAAAGGCCCCTTGGCTGTGCAGTCTGATGGGACATCTCCTGGCTGAGTCGCGGTGAAGGCAATGTCACCATGAACATCCTCACCCAGGATGAATCTTCTAGCTGATTAATCTAGCATTCAGGGTCCCGTAGTTCATCAATCATGTTAACCATGGGTTTGCTGAGAGAGGGAAAGGAGTGGGTTTGAGTGATGAGTTGCACATCATGGTACGCGGAGTAAGTGGATAACTAATAGGTAAGTAGCGTGGTTTTGGCTGGAGTGTGCCTGCTGGGGTGAGGGGAGTGGCTGCATCCATCCATTCAGGAAACATGCTCAGCATCTCACCGTGGAGGCCTTTAGGCAGGTGCTTCTGCTAAATGTTTGCCAATAGCTTGCTGGGCAAATCATCTAGGGCGGTTTTTCAAAAGACCACAGCAGCACCTTCAGAAATGCACCCTGCAGAGCACAGTTTTTAACAAGACGCACACAATTACTCTGTGAGTGTATGAGAAACAAGCAACCGAGCATGCTAACAACCAGAAATGTTCATTACTGGCAATTTTCCTCCAGTTGCTTCTAATCTCTGGTCACACCTGCAAAACCAGTTCACACTGTGCAACAATTTCATGTAGAGGTCCAGAATATCCCCATCTTTTCTTTTACTGTGTAAAAGTAGGATGGTAATACGTAGCTCCACAGGGAAATTGTAAAGCTTAACTAATTAATCTACAAGCGACTGCGAAATTCTCAGCTGCAATGCGCTGTGTGAGTGTGAAGTGCTGTTTATAACGCTTTGAGACGGGTGTTGGTTTTATGCACGGTGCTTCAGAAAGGACTCTGGTCTCTTGTAGTTCCCTCTGAAGGTCCAACGATGAACAGCATCTCCATAGCTGCTGAATTTCAACACTGGAAGCCACAAGCAAAACCCAGAAGAAAAGAAGCTGCTAATCAAGCTGGCCAGGAGGAACGTTTCTTCTCCTGCTGCCAGTTACTGGGCAAGTATTACAATGCAACATGTTAGTAGAATTAAATATCTATTTGAACTTGGCTTCTCATGTACTTATGGGTGACAAATTAATTTTAATATTTGTTCTGTGACTTTCAATAATTCATTGGGATGTGTTCATACCGGTAATTAGAACATGTAAAGTAAGAAACAGAGCTCACATAAATTATTCCATGGCATTCATCATTTATTTGACAATTTATACCTGTACAAAATTTACTGAGAAAATATGTACATTAATTAACATGTACATTATGATTTCCTTAGTCCTACTACACTTTTTCAACAAAGATACTTAGATTTGGGTGTGTGAACAGCTAGAAAGGTCTGTCTTATGTCTCTTAAATTATTTAATTTTAACAAAGATCTCTGTGAATCACAGAACCCCAGACGGGTTGGGGTGGGATGGGACCTCCGGAGACCACCCAGCCCAACCCCTGCTGAAGCAGGGTCACCTCCAGCAGGCTGCACAGGCGCGTCCAGGCACGTTTGGAATGTCCGCAGGGAAGGGGACTCGGCAGCCTCTCCGGGCAGCCTGTCCCAGCGCTCTGGCACCCTCGCAGTAAACACGTTTTAACTCTTATTCAGATGGAACCTCCCATGTCGCAGCTTGTGCCTGTTGCCCCCTGCCCTGTCGCTGGGCACCGCTGAGAAGAGCCGGGCCCCGTCCTCTTGGCACTCGCCCTGAAGGGATTTGTAGGCATTGATAAGGTCCCCTCTCAGTCTTCTCTAGGCTGGACAGGCCCAGCTCTCATGGCCTTTCCTCACAAAGGAGATGCTCTGCTCCCCTCATCACCTTCATAGCCTCCACTGGCCCCTCTCCAGTAGTTCCCTGTCTCCCTTGAACTGGGGAGCCCAGCACCAGACCCAGCACTCCAGATGTGGCCTCACCAGGGCAGAGCAGAGGGGGAGGATCACCTCCCTCAGCCTGCTGGCCATGCCGGTGGCTGAGGCTTAGGACAAGGCCCTGGAGAAGACTGTCAGAGAAGTCCTGGGGGCATCACTGACCTCTTTTACCAGCCCCACAGACCTCACTTGAGGCTGCTGTAAAGTGACTCCAGTTTCAACAGCGTGTCTCTGAAAAAAGTACTGTGCATCAGCACCGACATACAGCTCAAGCGATGAGGAATTTGTTTATGCCAAGTGGCTTGAAAAACCCCAACCAAACAACCCAAAATTTCTTCTGTAGTCTGGAAGGGAAGAGAAACATTTTTAATCAATGCCATAAAACTGATGCCCACTCACCTTTTTTACATCATTAATGAGTCTGCTGGAGGATGCACCCAGAAATTTCCACATGAGTAAACTCCACCCAGCGTAAAAAGGCTTAGATCCACCTCTGTAATTTAATGGTTCAGCTCACACATGAAAGCTGTTATTTCAAGTTTTAATTATTAAGCACAAATTGAATTTCAGCTTTTGGAGCGAAAAGCTCCTTCCCGCTGCAGATTCCAGCTGAGGGCTTCCTCGCTGGGGAATGCCGAAGAGGATTTTGGTATGTCCACTTAAAATAACAGCCAGAGAGCCGCGTGTCCCATGGCAGCCTCCTGGGTAGGTGTTCAGAGAATGCTGTGTCTTGGATAGAGATAATGAGTTATTTGTGGGGCATAATTAATCTTGGGAATCCTAGGTGTGTGCTTTTCTGGTTATGAATTGCCAACAGCACTCATGGTAAAAGCTGGCTACTAACTTTCTCATGGTTAACTGCAGGTCAAGAAGCCCATGGAGTTCCTGGTCAATGAGTAGCTGGTTGTGGGCTGGAATTAAAGAAATGCTCCACTTCATGGTTGTGGTGATTCTTCTTCCCCTGGCAGGAGCTTCGGCTGACTGGACTTGTAATGGGAAATGGTGGTGTCACTGTGTGGAGAATGCTCGTCCCAGGCTGGTCACCAGCAGGTAGATGAAGAACATCTTCATGTTCTTGTTCACAAGATCTTCTGATCTCCTCCTGCCTCTCACAGAGAGCCATGGGGCTCTGGGGCACCCTTCCCTGGACTGCCCGGGGTTGGGAGCTCCATGGCTCTGTCTTACAGGGAGGCAAAACCCAGAACCCTTATAGCCTTCCCCAAACACCTGTATTCAGGGGTCTGAGGAGCTCATCTCCCAACAAAGACCGAGGCAGGGCTGCAGGATGTGAATTTGTTTGTTTTGTCTTAACAGCTCAGCTGCCAAGATGCAAAAAATAAATTGGTTTGGACTGACACAAAATACATTTCTTCTAACTGCGGTGAAACTCTGAACAAATTCCCATTTGACTCGGCCATCTGTTCTTCTGCAAGTATCTGATACTAAATGGAACCAAAGGTGAGAATCACAAGGCTGCCAGGAAGGGGCTCTCCTCTTCCTCCTTGTCCTCTGCAACATTGTCCTCCCAGATAACTCGGAGGTTCGGGCACTTCCCTAGGGGAGTGGAACCCAGGATGCTTCTGCCTGCTCTCGTAGCCAGATGCTGGGGCTGGGCATCACCCTCCTGTGGCAGTCTATCATTTATAAATGCTTCGTGGGTGCAGTTATTAGAGCCTCCATGTGTCTCACTTTGAAGTCTATGTCTCGGCTGCTGAGTTAGAAAACAGGCCACTCCTTGTTTCTCTTACATGCTAATGATGCTGACCTCGCAGAGGGATGCATCCCAGAGGAGCCTGGTGCTTCATGGCAGATGGTGGAGAGTGGTGGAAGTACTCTTAAGGAAAAAGGGGGAGAAACAGAGTCCGTCTTGCCAGTGTCTTCAGAGCAAAACTTTAGACAACATTATTCTGTGTATTCTGAAGTTCATGTCCAGAGTTGAGGCTGCTTTTGAAAAATGTGGATTTAGTTCTTTTATAGAGGAGCATTTATTTTTCACGGCAGAGGTATTCTCTTGAGTATCGTGCTTGAGACAGAGTTTGAAAAATATGGTGCCTTGTCTTTCGAAAATGTTCTGGGGAGCTACTGCATGGTTTCAGATGAGGGCCACGATTATGCTCTGGAGGTTGTCGTGGGGAAGGATGCTGCTCAGTCTTTCTCTTTTCTTTTTACTGGAGCTGGCATGAAAATGGATTATTCTAAACCATCTCTCTGTCCTGCTGTCCCATTTGTCAGGTTCCTGCAGTCACATTCCCTGCTTGATGTTTTCATAAACTGCGCTCCTTTTCCTTGGGTTCTGGTGATTAATTGTAATGACAAGTGGAAATATTCTAAAATAAATCTGTTTTCACGGCCCTCTGCAAAGTCCACTCTGAGAACCCTCTGCAGACTTAAACATTCGGAAAGAGGTGGGAAAGCACAAGATTTACATCAGAGCAGCTGTCCCGTCGTGTGCCTTAATGCTGCAGTTGTTTTGGCAGGGACCGTGTTTTCCCCTAAGGGGCAAGTAATTATTAGCCCAGGAAGCTAAAGGAAAATAGGGAGAAGTCATAGAATCACAGAATTGTTTAGGTTGGAAAAGACCTTTAAGATCATCGAGTCCCACCATTAACCCAGCACTGCCAAGCCCACCACCAAACCACATCAGGGGCTCCATGGACATGCAGAGACCAGCAAGAGCTCCAAAGCTGGGCACTGACAGAGCAGAGATGAGGTCAAATCCAGAACTGCTTGGGGTAATTGTTTGCAATGACTTCCCCCCTTTCCTCTTTTCCTTTAAAAAATACTTCCAGTACAAAGACTGTTCTTTTGTCTTGAAATGTGCCTTTCCAGTCCTGAAACTGCTTCTCCGCTGAAGGCAGTTCCATCATGCAGACCATCCCTTTGCAATTAATAGGGATCTTCTTGCGCATCGTGGACGCTGCACAGATGAAGCCTGTGGCCCCTTGGTTTGGGTTTCTGCGGCTTGGTCACCATCCAAGAGGAGCTCTGCCAATACCCCTGCTCTGCCTGCATCCTTGCATGCTGTATCTGATGTTCTTAAGGGTCTTGTCCAACCTAAATGGTTCTGTGGTCCCAGAGGAGCATGAAACCCTGCTCCTGACAAGGACAACCTGCAGACAGCTTCATCTCTGCTGGCTTGGCATAGGGGATGTTTGGCAGAGGGGCTCACGGCAGTAGCGAAGCACAAATAAAGCCCTGGCGATGCACTGGGGCTTTTGGTGGGAGGCTAAGCAGGGAGGTTGGTTCCCGTAGCAGCGGTCAGCCCCAAGTGGTTTTGGTTTTACCCTGCAGCCTGGTCTGCAGTGAGCAGAGCAAAAGATGGCAATGAACTCTAATGATCACTTTTTCCTGCAGGAGGATACAGATGGGCAGGTCCTTCTGTTGAGATGCCCTTCAGCCTGGCACCTGAGACACTGCTGCTGAGTTGGGATGATTTTTGTTTTCTCTCTCCAAGTAAAAGAAAGGATATAAACTAAGACGAAACAACAGAGGGAGTGACAAAGAGGGAGAGACTAGATCTGAATTGATATAAACCCCAGGAACTGGCATGCAGCCCAGTAAACATGGGAATGACATTACCTGAGCTTAAAAAAAAAAATATTGACAAATTGTTAGGCTTAATTTATATCTGTAGTGGAACTGGGGAGCAAACACCATGGAAATATCATTATTTCTTTTAATAATTTTCTTTGGTAACAGAATCAGAAGGAAAAAGCTCCAGAGAGACTCTTATTATATTTTCCCTCCCTCTGCCTTTCCTTTCTGATTCCCTCCATTGTTCCCAGCTCTGTCAAGATCGTGACAAACTTAATTACCAGCAAACAGTAGGAAATCCAGATGACATACCACTTTTTTTTTCTTTCTTTCTTCCCACTTCATAAAAGCTTTCTAGTCTTTAATCTAGAGTGAATAAGGACTGGGGCCAGATGGTGCCGGTGTCCAATATCAGCAACATCTGAGCCCTTTTCTCCTTGAGATCTTCAGTGCCAGAAAGCCAGAGACGAGGACAACAAAACCTCCAGGGACGGTGAGTTTCGGAGTTGGAGTTCTGGAAAAGAGCATCGTGCGTGGCCGTGGCCAGATTTGCAGAGTATCCCCACTCCCCTTTGCGGGGGTGTTGCCTGCCAACCTTTTCTTGAAAATTTGGACTAATTGCACTAATTGCAGGAGTACTTGCAGCAGTGGCCACAGTGCCCAGGGCTTTGCTCCAAGCTCCTGGCACCAGGGTGAGGCACATTTGTGGCTCCTGCATCAGCAAAGCCTGATGCTTGGTTGACTATAAAACAAGAGCTGGGTGAAATGTTCTCATGAACAGGGTGTTTGCCCCAGAATCAGTTTCTGGGGGTGGGAACAACTCAGGGTGAGGTTCAGCCAATGGGTTTTGAACGAGAGAAAAGAATTAAAAAAAAAAAAGCGCCATAAAATACTTTGAGCATTTTTAAGTGAGGTTTTTCCCTTTGAGCTTTTCAAAGGCAGTTTTTCTGTCTTGCTGTCTCAAAGACATTTTTGGTTTTAAAATCAGGTCCAACTCAAAAAAAAAAAAAAAAAAAAGGG
>JAVJGI010000002.1:1929612-1992783 GCA_035590275.1 Ibycter americanus | reverse complement strand
GGGGTGACGAAGGGACCTAAAGTGCCAAGTGATGTGATGCTTTTTGCAGTCCTAAGAGCTAGAAACTTCATTTACTTCCTTTTAATGAATCCCAGGGTTGCTGGGACACAGAAGCGCTGTGATGTTGTGGCAAGACCCAGGTACCACGGGCGAGCTGAGGTTTGCGCTCCAGTGTGCTTTGTGGGGTTCATCCAGCCCCATTTGCAGGTGGGTTTCTTTACTCTCCCTTTCCCTGTGAAAGAAGAAAGTGAACCATCCACAGAGGGGCTGTCCCTCAGCAGCACTGACACGGGCTCTGGCAGCCTTAGCCAGGGGTTCAGGGTTTCCCGGTGGCCCCTCTGCCGTCCTGCTGTGGGTGTCCCACCTGCCCCCCCAAGCTGTAAGGTAGAGGGATCTCCCAGCTGCCAAAATACTGCTGCTCTTTTTCTTAAGGGGAAATAGACAGAAAAGAGCATTTAATTCGTAGCCTCAGGCAGTTTTCTTTTTTCTTCCCTTCTTCACTAAGTAACTAATAAAGTGAGGCAGCTCAGACAAAGCCACTTCTCTCAGCTGTAAGCAGACCATACAGAAATCACCAAACATCTCACCAAACCAAAAGCCCACTGTGGTGCTGACTGCTCTTGGTGTACTGGTTACGATGGTGCCCCTCCCCACACAGGTGCTCCTGAGCAGGCCACCAAATGTGGGGGCTTGTTGGAGGGGCATCAGACCTGAAGAGGCTGGCTGGCTTGTTCTGTGAGGGGGGGCTGCGGCCACGTGCTGGAACGGTGTCCTGGGCTCTGCAAGCAGCTGCTCCGTGCTGGTAAGGTCTAACTGGATGTTTAGCTTTGGGGGATGGTTGGGGAGGTATAACGCAGGTGAGTGACCTGTGGGGAAGGAGGCTGGGGGAGAGCGGAGAGGTTGCCCCAACCTTGGCAGATCCAAGGGTCCTCGAGTTACCATGAGTAGAGCAGGTCTGGGCTGGCTGGGGTCCTTGCTTGGAGAAAAGGGTAGCAGAGTTCCCGCCCCCTGTGCTGCAGGAGGTGAGGAAAGGCTCAGTAGCTGCTCAACTTCAGCCAACCTATTGCCACCATGAGCAACTGTGGTGCCCTGTAGCTGGCCAGACCCCTTCCCAGGGGCACCCTCCCCATGAAACTCTGAGTTTGCAGCTCTGCAAAGGTGTTTTTCACCCACTCATTGCTGGCCACATGGCAGTGCAGAGGCTGGAAGCATAAATGCATAACCAGGAGAGCCCTCTTGCAAATGGAGTGATGCATATCCATGTGTGGCTGTGCTAGCTCACAGCCAATGCATGGCATTGTTATTATCATTTTAATAATACAGCCTAGGCAATCCATTGCTGTGCAGGAAACGTCAAGATCTGCCATGCAGACATCTCTTTCCCCTGTACTCCCTCTCATGGGAGATGGACAGTGGTCATGGGGCAGAGCCATCCAGCTCTCCGCAGGTGGCTACGAGCCACGAGCAACTCTACCAATGCAGGGGCTTTGCAAATATATGCTGAGCACTGAGGTTTTGTAGAACCAGCCCCCCCCAAAACCCCTCTGAACAACTGCACTCCCTCCCGCAACATTTCCGCAAGCCGAATATCTCTGTGGCTCCAGATTTGCAGAGCAGCTCCTGCTTTGAAACTTACGGGCCAGCTTCTTTCTCCTCCAGGAAATATATTTTCTGGCAGTGTTTGTTCTTCTGGGCACTGCCGAAGCTCAGAGCATGGTGGGGCCTCGTGCCAGCTGTGCTTCAGTAAATCATCGCTCTGAGCGTGATGTGGCGAAGAGCTAGGAAAAGGAGACCACGGACAATTTAGGCTGTTAATCTCAGAAACCTCTCAACAGCAAAATTAGTTCAATTGAAATCTTGGACTCCTGGCTGATGAAGAGGGTCACCTGAGGGTGAACACTTAGTAGTGCTTAGGGTGTGTTTCACTGTCCCTTAGTTTGGGCACTGGAACATCCGGTAAAAAATAAATTGTGTAGATGTTTGGCACAGCTGGGGCATGTGCCGCACCCCCAGCCTTCATGAAATAAACTACATTTTGTTACTTATAATTAATGAAAGGCAGCAGATGTGCAAAAGAAGAACCTAAATCTGAAATGCTCTCCTAAGCAAGGAAGTTGCATCCTCTTATGATTTTATAAAATCCTCCTTTTTTTTTAGATCTCACCAGACTGCACCCTGGCTGGTTACCTGTTTGCCTCCCTCTCTGTCCCACGCCGGCACCGTGGGGATGAGGCTGGAAGGTGTCCAGCCCCCTGCTCCGGAGCACGACCATCTATGCGATGCTGTGTCTGACAGAGAACTTCTGTCTTGTGCTTCAGGGTCTCACAGGCAGAGATGACACCTTCCTCCATGCTTCCCTGGCCTGTTGTCAGTGATTTCTTCTACCACCTGCTTTGTTCCTTGCTTGCCTTGAGCTAAGCCCATTGGTTTTTGCTCTGGCCCTTGTGCAGGGATCTGTTATTCACGTAAAAGCTGCGGCCACGTCTGTTATTGATCTCATCTGACCTGAGCAGCACTCAGAGCTCTTGTGGCAGGTCATGCTCCCGAGGACGCCTGCTGCTGTACGCTGAATTTCTACACATCTGATGACTTTCATGAGCAGGGATTGGGGTTTGTTTTCAGAAGACAACACCCTGCTTCTCCCCATCTATTAACCCAGAAGACCTGAAGCCCATCCATCGGGGTGCTCACAGGTGGCCTGGGGAGAGAAGAGATGCTCCCAGCTCTGCCAGCAGCGACGGCACGTGGCAGAGCAGCCCCGGTGCGGGATGCCCCGACCTGAGACATCAGGCAGGCATTGGCACCGGGGTGGGTTGAACACTTTGGGGAGGATCGGGGAGATGATACCTGCAGGGGACCAGCCAGGAGGTGGGGGGCAGCAGGAATTTGATTTCCAGCAAGTCTGGACAGATCAGGGCAGCAAGCCTTACCTACACACAGGGAACTGGAGCACGGCAGGCTTGGGAGCGTGCTGGCGGGTGTGCCTGTGCCCGTGTAATCACTTCTGTGCTAGGTCAGCTCTGGAAGGAGGGAGGATAAATTATGTGTGCTCTCACCTGTACTAAAAGCTGTGCAACCCTAGCAGTTGTTCCAGCACATCGAAAGAGAACGGGAAGGTTGCAGGAGGCGGCGGTGGAAACCTCTGTTCCCTTGGACTTGCTGAGTGCAATGTTTGTTCTTGCTTTTGGATACGACCTCAGGGAGGGCCAGGCAGGGCTTGCCAAGGTACCTGCTCTGAGATAAGAGACCATTTGCAAGTGACATCTTTCAGTAGAATTCCCAAGCGTTACACATTCCTGCCACCCCCTCCTTTGTTCCGTCCCCAGCAGCTGAGTTATAAGGTTCTTAAAACAGGCTCATAAATGAGAAAGGGAGTGGAAACGGGGCTGTGCCCAATCAGTAGCAAGTGTTACCTGGTGGCAGTGATTCTTGGGAACTTGGAGGAAAGGTTTCATGACGTTCCTGCTCTTTGGGGAACAATTTCTCTGTGGCTAGCTTGGTTTCCTTACACAGAAAACATTCCTTTTAAAAGGTTGTATTGCTACTCAGTTTTTCCTTTTGGGCCCATGGGGCTTCCCCCTCACTACAGACAGAGGTTAGAATCATTGAAAACAAGCATCGCTTAAGCTAGGGGCCTCCGGCGAGGTGGTGGCAAGGGATGGCTTTGCCAATACCTCCCAAGGGAAAGTTCAGTATTTTGGAAAAAAAAAGCAAGAAGTTGCACAGTTTTCCTGGCTGTAATTACTGTAATGAGGTCAGCTGGTTTTTGCTTTGCTACTCTAGAGCCAGCATATGCAAACCGCCCTGAATTCCTGTCCTTCCAGGGCACTTCCCAGGCTGTCACCTCTGTCAGCTTGCCCTGAGCCTCTTGCAGCTCGCTGATGGGATGTGATGCTGTCCCCAGCTCGATACCTCTGCTTGGCTGGGATGTTGCAAAGCCCCCTGCCACACAGCAGAAATTCTGACTAGTTTTAGCAGCACTATCTTGTGGTTTTCTGACGTTTCTCCCGTTTGCTGCCCGCCCCCCCAGCCCTGGCTGGAGGGTTTTTGCATCAGTGTCACTTCTTGCTTTGGACTGTGTGTGTGAGCACAGCACACCACAGCCCTAACTCTCAGCTAGGCATTGGCACCATAACTACAGATTTCATTAATTAAATTAGAGCACAAATGGCTCATGAGAGCCCCTCCGTGAGTCCCCAGCTGGGGTGGGTGTACAGTAGCATCAAGCAAAGATCCAGCCAAAGCAAAGAGGGTTGTAAGAAATTGAAGTAGCAAGCAGAGTGTGAGAAATGTAAACAGCAGCAGCTGAGTGCGATTCATTCCAGCCTTCTTCAGTAGCTGGATAAGTTTTTCCATATGGCTAGTTGATTTTTCACATCACTGTTCAGAGGCTGGACTATCGTACTTGGATTTTCACTTTGGTGTATGGCAAGACCCTCTTTCTGAATTCTCGTGGCTATACAGTTAAGAAACCCATCTCTACCCAGACCTGAATACACCATGTATCACCTCTCACTGACAGCCAGAACCTGGTGGAGATCACTCCATTTCTTCTGCTGGAGACCCACTCTACCAAGCAACTAATTTATGTTCCCACGCTGGCTTGGCTGTACCCACAGCCTGGTGCCCTTCTCCTTTGCAAGCCAGTCACCCGTATTTGTCAGGCATGTTATCTTTCCATTGCAATGAACCTGTAAGATTTATAAGGAATTGCTTTCCCCCTTTCGGTGTGTAGTTTGTTTCTATCTCCTATTAGACTATCAAACCAGCATAAAGTCTACAATGTTTCTTCTGCTATTCTTCCATGTCAACAGTACTTAGAGAAAGTACATCAATTGGAAATTACAGAAATTTCGTTAGAAAACTTGCAGGAAAGCACCAACAGGAAAGATCAAATAAAGCAGAGAACAAAGACACCAGAAATAAAATGGTCTGACAAACATCAGAATCTATATTAAAAGGGGAGAAAAGAAGCACAAAAACCTCAAAACCCCCACAGAAACCATAAAAAGCAATGCCTGACCAGAAATGAAAAATGCAAGGAACATAACAAATGATTTCAGATCTGATCCTATCAGAAAGAAATCTGATTTAAAAAAAAAAGAAATAAAGAAGCAGCTATGGAGACACTTTTATAAAAGGATGTACAATAAAAGATTTGAAAATTGTATCCTCCAAACTACTTTAAAGAATAGCAAAAGAAAGGGATACATATTAAAATACACTAATGCTGCAACATCTGATACAAAATGTTCTGTCAGTGAAAAAAAGATGTTTTGACAGGTGTATCAAGATTTACCACCAATCTTGGTGACCCCATCAGAAAAAAAAAAAAGTTTTGAAAGAGTAATTTTAAAATAGCTATAACAACTGACTAGGAAAATCGTGGAAGCAAACAGCTCACAATTATCTCTGTGGTTGGAAAGAGATCAAACCTTATTTCTGTGCTATTTTTTACGAGAGTCATATCACACTGCTCCAGATAATAATGCAAACAAAGGCTACTTGAGAGCATGCAGTTGAATAAAACACCAGCAAGTCATGAGTTACGGACAGAGCCTCAGCATGTGTCCCTGAAATGAGATTTCTGGAAAAGTCTGCCACAGGAAACAGCAATCCCGTGGAAGCAGGGAGAGGAGCTCCTGGCCACGGCTCCCCACGGCCATCACTGGAGCTGTGAGCCTCCACAGACGGCTCAGAAAGGAGATTTACAGCAGGAGGAGGGAAATGCACCTTCTCCCAGAGGCAGAGCCGAGCCAGACATCCGCGAGGCTGCTGGTGCAGGAATGGCCACAAAGCCACAGCAGCATGGGCACTGGCTCTGGAACGGGGCTGCTGGAAAATGCGCTGCTGTTAATAGCTGAGGGATCACTTTAAAGGTAGGTGACCCCGCAGTGTAGACACATACATTTCCCCTGCAACATCTTTAAAATTAACTTCCACAATAAGACAAACAAGTCAACCAATTAAAAAAGTTGTTGGCAGATGGGGAAAACAATATGCTACTGCCTTTGATTGCATCAGTGTTCTCCCATAATATTTCTACATTTATAAACGATCTTGATTGCCTGGCATCACACAGCCACATGAGATTGGATGCTTATTTGCAAACCCAAGCATTTAAACTATTTTGCCCCTCAGGTCACCAGTTCTGAAATTCAAATGCAGAATAACTGGGACAGTCCACAGGCTGCTGCTTGCACACCAGTGATATTCCTAGAACGTTTGTGGAATTCAGTGAATAACACCCGGTGCCAGTAGTTAAAGCTGGAGGCCAGATGAAATGGCTGTAATCCATTCTAACCTTGATGCCATTAAGCTGCAAATTGAACCACAGTAAAATTAATCTACTAACTGCACTTAAATGGTGGCAACATTTTGCAAGTGCTCTATGGAAGTCTAAAGCCTCAGCGTGTGCGTTTGGCAGCTAGGATTCAACTGACTCTGGACAACCTTCGTTCAGACCCATTTACGTGGTCTCCCTGCCAAGAAGTATGACACAGATCCTGCTCTATAAAATAACCCTTTCAGATCTCGAGGAGTGTATATTGCATCATCACTCTCCCATGAAAGCCTCAAGCCATGCTATGTGGAAGACAGACATCCATTTGGGATGGGCCAATGGTACAGCCGTAAGACAATTTGAAGGATGCTAAAGGCCAGGTGCTTTCCAAAAAAGACAATATATGAGAGGATTCCAAACACCAAATTGCCCCAACCAGTCATTCTTATCAATCTCAGCCTGCAGTTGCTGGGAATCTTTTCTACCAGAAAGAAAAAGCTCACATTATCCATGGTCTATGGTGGAGTGATGTGAGGGACAGGCAGCTCCACACCGTCCCCTGAGACAGTGGCCGTGGCTGAAGGGAACATGGACCTTATGGGGGTTTAATCACGACTTGTGCCATGGGAATAAGAAAGATAAGACCCAAAGCTTAGGCACCAAGCAGTGCAGGGGAAACAACACAGGTGGAAGATGAAGATGTCCCAAAGATGATCATCACACTTGAGTTGCCCACTTACCTCTATAGCAAAGCCCAGGAGTTCAGGTACAACTTTAACAATTAAGAGATTAAATATCCATACACAGAAGTGTAAATTTAGTTAATCGCATGCTTTCTTGTTTCTGACCTTTTGTTTCTTGTTTGAATTGCATTTCTTACTCTGCAAACACATTGAAAAGACTGTGAGCTGAGGCTGCTGTTCTGCTTGGCGTGGGGTCCCTGACAGGTCTCGAGGGGAAACATCTACTGGGTGGTGCCTGGTACTTCAGACAGTTCAGTGAAAAATGAGGGGATATACGGGACTGGAATAAATTGCTTAAAATTACATCAGTTAACATACAGGGGGAAATTGTAAGTGCTGTGGATAAATTAAACTCGCATGGATTATGCATTATTTCACATTGCAGCGTAACTATCTCCCTTTGGGTTTTAAAATTGTCCCTACACTGTAGTTTCTGAATCCATTGGCTAAATTTCAATCAGATCTTACAGAGCAGGGAAGAGGTTTCAAAGGTAATTAAGTTCTTACAAAATGGGAAAAAATAGGCAACTGAATAAGAAGTAGGTAGTGTAAGTATCCTAACTGATGGAAAGATCATCGTGTGAGCTCAGAGTCTAGCAGACACCTGAGAATTGGCTGGAGAGTGTACAAATTCCAGATGAAGCTCAGCCAGGATCTGCAATTAGTCACAAGACATAAGACGGCTTCATCAGCCCCAGCATCTGGGGACCACACGTGGTCAAGGGACACACAAGCTCGTGCTTCTCCTTATGCAGGTTTTGGTCCTCTCTCGTCCATCAGCACAGACAGAACAGCTCTACCCAGCCTGAAAGAGCACACACAACGAGCTGGGCTGAGCAGGAAGGAGCATCTGCAAGGGAGGAGGAGGAGAAGAGGAGGCTCTCACCCTACTCAAGTGCTCTGCAGACCACTGGAGGCCCAAAACTTGATGCTGGAGAGCTGTTGGCCTTGGCCCACTTTCTGCAAGAGTCTGGAGTGGTGTTTTGTATTATTCAGAACAAAGAGAGTAAATGAATGCAGTCAACATAGGAAGATTGATCTAGCAGTGCAAGTTATTTATTTGTGGTCTGTAACCGCATTCAGTACTGAAGATTCATCATCCACTCCTCTTTTCATTGCTTTTTTTTTTTTTTTTTTTAAACATTTTGGGGACCTTTCCTCCATCACCCACAGTGAAAATTCAACAGGGAGTTTCAAAGGACTCCTGGAAATGTGAGTTTTTACTAGCTGTTTCTGGGTATTTCAAATAAATCTAGCCTGAGTTGCAATTGTTTTGTTAGAAATAAACCAACCATCCCAAGGGAGAAGTGTGAAATGGGTTTGCCACTTCCCCTATAAGATATTCTGCCTTTAAAATTAAAGAAGTAAAACTCTCACTGGTGTGTTGTTGGGTAGAAGACACAAAAGCACTTCTGTCCTTTTCTGCCCTGCTTCATCTCTGCCATCCCCAGGGATGCGCTAGCAGGAGAGCTTTTCCTGGTGGATTGATGTGATCATTCAGGTGTGGTTATGTCCACAAGGACCACCATCCTGAACATAGGAGTATTTGCAGGGAGCTTAACAGTTCCCACAGTTCACTGGTTAAAACACTCCCCCAGTACATCAGATGTGCAAATTGCTTCACTGCTGTAAGGGGTACCCGTCGTGCCACGGCTTCCACTACCAGGGAGACTGTCTCACCACCCCAGCCCCGGGGGAGCCTGGGCATTCACCAGCTCTCTCGGGAACATCGGTACATATTGCAGACCAGTGAGACATGCAGGTGTGTGCCGATTCCCTTATGATGCTTCTTCATGCTTCATACTAACACCTCCTCCTGGGATCCCAGAGAGCGCTCCGCCGTGCTAATGAGAAAGTGTCACAGCTCAGCAAGTGCCTGACTTGCTAAGGCAAACAGGAGTACGGGCTGGAACTAATGCAGAAAAAGATGGCCCTGGTGTCCTTCTTTTGTTTTTTGCTAGCCAGGCTGTCTATACTATGGGGTTTGGATTCCTTCAGTTGCATAGAAGGGCACGTGATTTATTGAAACTGGAAAACTTGCAGACAAAAAAGGCTGTGAAATTATCTTGTATCTGACACAATCATTAGTAGTATTATTTCTTCTGGAGCTGGGAAGGACACTTACAAAACATCTAACAAGCTGCTAAGGAGGTTGCCTAAAGCACTGACTTTCAAAATGTGCTGCTAGAGCCTATTCTTCCGTGCTAGGTACGTATTTCAAGCTCCAGTTTCTTTTTATGGAAGAGACTTCAAATGGTTTTTCTGAGGGGTGTTTCTGGCAGTTTGGTGGGCACTGTCTTCAAATACTGGGCCTAGGATACCTGCTGATCACATGATATACAGATGATTGAAAGAGGCCAGTACAATCTAAGCAAGTGTGCTGTAGAACAGAGGTGCATCCAGACCTCCTGTTTTGCTTTGCTGAAAGGCAATAACCCCTCCATGCACATGCATCGTGCGAGTCCTCCAGATCCATTTCCCACACTGAAGTCCAGCACAGTTAGCCAGGCATCAGTCTGTGAGCTAACGATGCTGCTGGAGGGGCTTGCATGGCCTCCCATGGGCAACCTGCTATTGCCTGCATTAGCTAGGGGTTGCCCAGTGGCTCCTGCCTGGAAGTCCTGGCCCAAGGGGTGCTGCTGGAAGCCAGCTGGTGGCACCTTCTCAGGGGGTGGGCACCTATTTCATACAGTTGCTATATGTAGTCTGCCCAGGTCTCAGGAGAAGGAACAAGATTTGGTGGGCAGTGGAACACGGGTTGCCCTCCTGACAGCTCTGCTTACAGGCTCAAGGTGAGCTCCTGCTCAGGAACATTGCCACAGCAGAGACTGAATGTGCCTCCTCCTCCTGCAGGGAATCAAATCCAAGGACTTGGAAACTGGTGCTGGCCAGGTCTGCACACACAAACTCTATGTCTCTGGTTAAGGGGATGGTGGTTTGACTCGAGCAGGAACTGCCTTTCTAATGGTAAGCGTGGAGTTTAGTATCAGTAATCCCTCGCTGTCACCTGGCACTTCTCATCAGCAGATCACAAAGCACGTTGTGGAAAAAGGTCAAAATCATGATCGCCATTTTAAAGATGGAGAAGCCGAGACACAGAGCTTAACAGTCTCAGAGAAAGTCACCCCACAGGCAGCTGGCAGAACTGAGGACAGAGTCCCACAGTCCCAAAGTCCAGCCCAGTGCTCTGGCCTCCCTATTCCCATCATTAGCACTGGGAAGACAACCTCTAATTAGTGTCCTATGATTGAAAGTGGAAGGAGCTGTCGTCATGGATACAGCATCCACAGGCTCTCCTCTGCCTTGGCTGGAGCCCTGCTCTTTCACAATAGCTCTGTGGTCCTCAAACATCAGTGCAATAACAAGCACAGAAACAGAGATTCATTTGCAGCCGGTGCAAATGCTTGCCATGTAATACAAAGACAGAATAAACCGTTACCTGTGACCCTCTTAGATTAACTGAGCTGGTTGACTCACAGATTTCTCTAGCACCAACTGGAGCAGACTGTCAGGACCTGTTGGATCAGTTGCCTCCTGTAACTTCTGTACAGGATTTACACTCAGCCTGTGCCCTCCACAGCACAGCAGCACCTGCATTCTCCCTGCCCCACCTTGGGTAATGTCTGTCTTTTGCAATAGGTGGTCTCAGCAGCAACCAGAAAGAAAGACGACCCCCTCCAGCCACACACAGGCACCCAAACATGCATCCCCCAAGAAGGTTTTAGCTGCAGAGAGACACAGATGAGCTCCCGCCTGCAGTGCTGAGAACTTGGCTGCCAACCCACAGACACACCTGACCCAGCATCCCTGCCTGTGCAGGGACACCCAGCTCACCGGAGCACCTCACCGTCTCCTTTTCAGAGGTGCTGGCTTTCCAGGTGAGCTCCGTACGGCTCTCCTATCACTCCCAGCACACGTTTCTTGCCCACAAGAGGCTCTGCCACACTTTCAGACCCAACAGCCAGTTTAACCCTGACAGCACACCCGAGCACAAGCATGTTTTCTCACCTTGTGCAGGAAGGGACTCTTACGCAGCACTTCACAGAGACCTCCTTATCCACCGTGCCCTCTGATCCATGAGCAGAACCATTACAAGGAACAAGCCCACTGATGCAGAGTTTGCCCAGGCTGATCCAGCAGCATTAGGAAGATGGTCATTTCTAGCTTAGCTGTTGTAATGCAGTGTGGTTTTCTTCCTTGTCCAGTGTGGTTAAGATGAGTTTCACCGGGAAAAGAAAAAAGCCACCACCTTTCATACCCTGGGAAAGCTGAATTGACCAAGCAGCTTACCCAAACAAGGCTCAGCTCTTTGCCCTCCCACTAGTCTCTTGGAAATTGTAGTTATAGGGATTTACCAGCACTTGCAACACACTCTCAACAGGCCCAGGGTAAAACAGATGGGAAGAAAGTCTCTTCTTTCTGGATTTCTGTTGTATTACTGTTGCTGCATTGACCTCTCCTACCCCAGGTTGGGACAATTCATAGTACCTATTAATGGATGATACTCAGTTCTGAAGACCAAATATTGCTCAACCAAATACTGCATTTCACCAACACCACCCATGCTCTCATTTTCAAAGTGCCAATGTCCTCCTGAAAGCAGCATGTTTGGTGTTGACCTGTCCTTCAGAGACAGTCCACCTCCAGGAGAACCATTCTCAAGCCTGCTGACCATCCTAGCAGCCTGCCACGGAGCTGGATGCAGTCTCTGTAGCACCGGCTCCAGCCCTAGGGACTGGCACAGGTTTTCCCATTGACCATCAGTGATCAGGCAGCAAAAAGTTCACCACTTCAGCTCACCATCAGCTTTTCTAGTCTTTACATTAACTGTGTGGACTACAGGAGAAATTGCAGCTAATCCCCACCCTAGCTACCTCTTCCCATCTCCCTTTACTTCCCCTTTCTTCAACCCTGCTAAAAGAGAGGAAAAAACATTACCTGTTAAACCACAATGAGTTTGCTGTGGATAATCCCTGGCATCGGAAACTCCCTCCTCTGATTTTCTCAGCGTCTCCCTTTGTTTTTGACTGCCGGTCCTCACCTTCCTTACAAACACAGGTGCCGTGCAGCTTCGGCAATGGGGGTGGTTATCACCATAACTACCCAGCTGTTGAAACCCAGCTGTACTGCAATTAGGCTAAGCTCCGCAGCAGGCTGACAGCTATCACACTCATTACATCTTCCTGATACAGAAAGGCTCAGTCAGTCCTACAAAGGATCTGAACAGCAATTTCCAGGCAGAAAGTCTCTGTTCCCCCCATGACACAAAGCACTAGGACGTGCCTCTTGGTGACTAACAGCAGCAGACCCATAACATGAAATTGCTTGCTCTTTTCTACCTCTGTGTGAGCTTTCTTCTGCCAAGGGGGCTTAGCAAAACATTCTGCTTTCAAAAAGAGCTGTGAAAAACAAATGGCAAAGGGAGGGTGCAAGAGGGGATAGGAGCAGTTCCTTGGATGTCAGTGTGTTTTTGAGAGGTTTTCTGCAGGAGCTCAGGTGCTGTCAGGCCAACGCACCCGGCTCCTTGTGACTGGAACTTCTTTCCTCTGATGGCAGCTAAAGGGAGCTACGAGGGAGATCTTCTAACTGCTCAAGCTCAGCACAGGAGCAGAAACTCTGATGACTCTATTTTCTGAGAAACCTGCAGCGCTTCGGGATCAGTCCTTCATTGCTTCTGTGTGCTGGTGGGTGTGGGACAGCAGAAGTAGCCCTTGTCCTGAGAGAGGCTGGGGCCCTCTGAAGGCTTGTGCTCTACTGATGAGCCCAAGGAAGCTCATCTTCTGAAAGATGGTTGGAAGAAGTGGTAGCTCCCGTTTCCACAGGTTCAAAATTCAATTTCTCATGTAAACATCCTCAGGAGACTCACTTCAGGCAGAGAAGACAGAATGAACCGCTCAGGACACCAAGGGCCTTTGCATCCCTGTACGAGGTGACAAACCATTATGGGTCTGACCACCCAAAGCCTTACCAGGAGCTCTAAGTGAGGACCTACTCACCCTAACTCCTCTATTCAACATCTTACAACCCAGCCTGGGCTCTCCCCTGATATACTGCCTCTGCTGCACACGTGGCACTCCTGGCTGGGGATGTGAGGAGCAACGGGAGGCGAGCGGTGGGAGCCACTGCACGGCTCCTTGTGCAGGGGGATGATGTATTTCGGGGATGCTGCTGTCACTGTCCAAAACAGAAAGTGAAAGATAGACCTCAAGGCAAACAGCACAAACACTGCTCCTTCCTCAAGGTGTTCTGAGATGATGGATCCTCTGACATGATGTTTACCTCTGCTTCAGGGCTTGTCTGGAGGACAGTTCGTACTTGGAGGATATTTTTCTTCTTTTGCAGAAACAACACAAGGGAGCATACAGAGGGAGTTAGACTCTGATTGCTCTCATGTTCTTTATTATGGTGATAGCAAGCTCTGATGAGAGGCGATATGTCAAAACCTATAGATTTACTGGATTAGCCTCCAGCATCACGTTTGCCAGCAGTTTCATGGCCATTACAACAGGCTTATTTTACAGCCTCACAATCATCCAAGCTCATCATCCAGAAAAATGCTTGACACTGTGATCTTTGTGCAGCCAGGGCCATTCAAATGTGGGTTTTTTTCCTTTTTCTAACACTGAGTTTACCACTAAATATGATCCTGAGAAACCACAGCTAATGCCTTATACTTAGTGTGAAAGTTAGGATCTTTGGTACTTGCTTCATCATCTGAGCAACTGAATTACTCATAATGTTCAGAATCCAGGGATGTCTGTAGGTAACTGGTACAAAGACATAAGGAACCTGGTCTGCAAAGAGCTTGCACCTCAGACAGACTGGGGTGGGTTGACCTTGGCTGGATGCCCACCAAGCAGCAGTATCACTCCCCTCCTCAGCTGAACAGGGTGGGGAGAAAATAAGATGAAAAAAACCTTGTGGGTCAAGGTAAAGGCAGTTTAATGAAGCAATAGCAAAAGTCACATGCGTGGAAGCAAAGGAAAACAACAGATGTTTTTCTCTCCTTCCCATCAGCAGGTGATGTTCGGCCCCTTCCCGGGAAGCAGGGCTTCAGCACGCGTAGCGTTTGCTGCAGAAGACATGTAAATGAAAACCTCCCCCTTCCTGCTCCTTTCTCCTAGCTTTTACACCTGAGCAGATGTCATATGGTATGGGATATCCCTTGGTCACTTTGGGTCAGCTGCCCTGGCTATATCCGCTCCCAAGACCCTGCCCTGCCTCCCTGGAGGGCGAAGGCTGGCGAGAGCCCCGATGCTGTGAGCACCGCTCAGCAGGAGCCCAAACACTGCTGTGTTATCGCCACCTTGCCAGCCACAAGCCCAGCGCTGCGAGGGATGCTATGGGGCTCAGCCAGACCCAATGCACAAACTTAGAAATGAAATGCCCCTTAAATAACCCAGAATCTTATTGCTTATCATTAATGTCATCTAGGAACATGAAACTGCTTTCATACATGCCCATAGCTATTGCTGCCGAAATGAAAGCAACAAAATCAGTGTCTGTTTGGGATCACCCAGTCAAACAGTTTTTTCCTTGCTATCTTTTAGGTTTTGTTTGGCAGATATTCCTCTCAAAACCCAGTAGCCATGCTACCCTCATGCAAAAACGGAAGTGGTGATACTACATACATGCTGATGCTAAAGAATTAATGCAGGTTATAGGAGAGCTGAAATCAAAGCCCTCCGCAAGCCAAGGGGGTTTTCATCTGCCAGGCAAACGGCGAGGTGGGGGCCACCTCTCGCCTTGCTCTGCCCAGAGCTGCCCCGTGTGCCCTTATTGTTAAGACATAATAAATAAACTTTAAAAAAACTTTTGAAACCTTAAAAATAAGCATTAATCCTGCACCCGTGTACAAGCCCTGCACCCTCTGCCTTCTCTCTGCCACCACACTGTGCGTTAGGAGTGCGATGGCCTCAGGACAAGCGAAGGACTGCCTGGCTTCTCTTTCAGGCTTTATAGCCAAAGGAAAAATGATATAGAAATTTCAGTTTTATTTTCAGTCACCTCATTAGGAAGGATCTGCTTTTATCTCTGTCACGTTCAAGTTGTATGGTTCATCAGGGTAGCTGTTTTGCGTTTATGAAGAACTGGCTAAAGTCTGTTTTCCTCCTCTGTTTAGCTTTTCCTGCTCCCTACTGTTCTGCCATGTGAAGGTCTGCCATCATCTTTATCCAGCTCTGGCATCAGGAGTCCTGCTCGGTGTCCTGCCAAAGACAGGGCTGAAAGGAACTGTCTTTTTGTAACCGGCTGTGCGAGCATCGTTGCCAGCAATGCTTGCTGCTTCACACCAAATTCGTTTGCTTTCCATCAGCTTGGTGTGTGAGAGCAGAAACTGCCACCACCACGGGCGAGCACATCTGCTGCCACCTCTCCCTCGATAGTCAGGTCATCAACGACGCTCCTAGTTCCAGGACCAGCTCTAGGAGGGACCTAACGCAAGTGGTAGACACTGGTTGAAGCCTATGAAGCCCTGGCTGAGATCTGAGGTTCTTCTTAGCGTGCCATAGAGCTGCTTGTCACAAGTCACTTGCAAGACCCACGGCAGGGAGCTGCAGCCCTGACACCCAGGGCCACGTCTGCCCGCACAGCTATCCACACGGCTGGAGACACCAGCCCTTCCCCCAGATGGCAGTTTCAGGCACTCCCAAATGCATGGTTTGGCTCTGAAGGCTGCTGTGTCACATAGTCCCTCCTGTACTGTCAGGTACAAAGGTGAAGGATTTGTTTTACTGTATTTCTTTTCTGGTTATTGCTTCCCACCAAAAAGAGAACCAAAACCCATTGCCTTTTCCAGACAGTGTGTGATCTGAGGCAGGCTCACAGGAGGCTGCACGGTCTCTGCCAGCGATGCCTCTCCTTTTGCAGGAGCACCGACTTCTGAAGGGAGCTCCTCTACACAGGGCAAGGTGTACCTGCCTGATTACAGAGTAATTAACAAGCCACAGCAGGGCCCATCTCTGCCTCATTCCACCTTTAATCGGCCAGGACAGAGACCAGCTCCTTTCTGCTGCTTCCCAGAGCTGTCAGTCACTGAGGGTCCTTCCTCACCCCACCGCCCCAGCCAGTATAAAAAGGCAGAGTGGGGGTGATGGAGCATGGTGTGGTGTCTGGTGCTTCCTTGCTGGTTACCTGTTTCCCCTCCAACAGGGCAAAAAGGTACTGTTCTCAAGGTTTTTTGGGTGTTAAGGCTGCAATTGTTCTATGGATTCCTGGTTCATATTTAGATGTTTCTTGCCTGGCTAAATTATGGAATGGAATTAACCTTGGCATAAGGTTGCTTCTGGTCCTGCCTGAAAGGTTAGATGCAGCCTGTGCTGGTTTGGAGTGAAAAGCCGGTTCTGGCTGGGGTGTGCTAACAGCAGTAGGGAAGCTTCTTGAGCTGATTATTTTCTTCCCCACCAATTCTGTTGTCATTATCTTTCTAGTGCAAGACTGCCTCAAAGCCTTAGTGGGGAAGGAGGTACCCAGTGCCTCTTCTAAGCTTATTGGTAATAAGTCCTATGATCTCTCTGAGAACTTGTCTGGATAAGGAAAGACTTAGTTCTTCTCATTTCTCTGACTCTTGTAAACCACATGAAACCTAAATACCAGGTGGCTTTCCAAGTAACAGAGATCCCTTCCTTCTGTCATGGGAAGAGGCTCATTTTAAGGGGTCTTACTTCCATGGGTAGTAAAGAAACTTCTCCCTCTAATGAGTTTAGAGAGGGGTGTCCCCAGGAGGGGGAATCCCTCTGGAGGCTCACGGGCTGCTTTGTCTCTTCCCAAACTCATGGTGCTACTTGCATTTCAGCTGCAATGGCCTCAGCTATGCCTGACAAAGAGGAAGCTGCCAAGACCTCCCTGGAGGTGAAGGAAGAGGAGCAGCAGGTAGGTGCTCCACGTGGGATGTAAGGGGTGGCAGCTCCTGGGTGCCAGTACGCAGGGGTGGCCCTGCTGTGGCTGGGGCAGCTCAGCCTCTACAAAGGGAGGAGCGTGTCCTCTGCTCAAGCTGTGCCCTACAGCTTCTCTGGGAACTTCGGAGACAGCACAGCCGAAAGAGTAGGCTTGAAGACCCTGCAGGTAGCCTCCTAGGCTGAGCAAAATAGGTTTCTCTACCTCGGTAGTGAAGATTCTGGCTTGCTGCAGGTGGTGCTTCTATGGAAAGGCTTCCATGTTTCAGCAGCCCTGAAACCTGCTGTACTCCCATGACCAGCAGCATGCTTCTTGCAGACTAGAGTACAGTTTGTCAGCTTAAAACCTGCTTGATCCTGCCAGAAGCTTTTCCCAGGATATTAGCTTGTTAAATAGCTATACCAAATGCACTGGAGCTGGATATGGGTACAGAGGTACTGAGGCTGCCCATGGACTCATCTGTCCCGTGGGCAGCACTGTGCTAGAGGAAGACCTTTCTAGAATGGGCCAACCACAAGTGTCAATGCTCCACAGCTTCTTTCACAACTGAGCTGCAGATTTTTAGAGCAAGTGGCCAAGCAAGGCTTGCCTTGCTTCCTCAATCAGATTAGGTAACTTCAACAGGAAGGTTTGGGGAAAAACTGTGCAGGAAGCTCAGGGTCATGTTTGCAAGCTTCATAGCTTTTTTTAACTTCTAGGATGCAGTAAATCAGGTGGCTAACATGACCTTGGTCAGCTCTGCCTGTGACATGGCTTCTGCAGTTTATGCCTCCACAAAGGAGAGCCACCCCTACATCGGATCTCTGTGTGATGCAGCAGAGAAAGGAGTGAAGAGCGTGACTGAAGCCACAGCCAGCTGCATGCAACCAGTTCTGACTACACTGGAACCTCACGGTAATCCCCTGGGGAAGGGCAGGTTTGCACCTGGCTGTGAGGGATTCTCTGGCTCCTTCCAGCTCTGGAAGGAGTCCTAGGATGTAGAAATGCACCTGTCCATCACCATACTAAAAGGACAACTCCTGGCTTAAAAGTAAGGCTAAAAAAACCAAGCTCAGTCTTAATCCAAATAGTGTGATGGGGAGTTATTTCCTGGAGGACCAAGACCTGACTCTGATGTTGACTTCCCTAGAACTGATCTTGCAAGGTTCAAAGTATTAGGTGGCAATGCTTATAGCTGGATTCCTACAGGCTCATGGTGGCTACAGGAAAAAGCCTCCTCTTGGACTGTTACATCTAAAGGTCCTGTTTGCCATGGCCCTTAAAGGATATGACTGTGGCATCTGAGAAGAAGCTCTAAACTCCTGGAGAGAGAAGGACTATGCCTGATGACAAGTGTCTGACAAAACAGTCAGTGTGTCAGGCCTGAGTTTGCTCTAAGCCCAGAGTGAGCATTCCCCTCCTGTCAGTTGTGTGATCCTGGATCCTTGGAATGTGGGGGCTTGGGCAGAGATGGGGACTGTGCATCTAGTTAGTCAGGAGCTCAAGAAGCTGCCGGAGGGATCCCATGTAGGTGGTGTGTCTGTACAAGTGGGAACTGGTTGCTGCCAAAGTGAACAAATCTGAGGGAACCAAGACAAGCTGTCTACAAATTCTGTTTACAACACACCTGGTGTGGTGATCTGAATTGCAGCTTTGATCTAGGCTCCCTGCAGAGCAACATGCTTGGGAAGATAAACTTGAGATGAAATTGCAGGAAAAACAAGTTTTGACACTTCTTTTTCTTTTCAGTTGCTGCAGCAGGTGAGCATGCCTCCAAGAGTTTGGATGAACTACGTGGAAAGCTCCCACTCCTCCAAAAGCCGGTGGAACAGGTAAGAACCAAAGGCCATGCTGTCCCTGGCTGGCAGAGGGGCAGGGTTTCTAACCCTGGGAGTGAAGTAGGCTCTTGTATGAGGAACAAACTACTGCCAGGCACATAGTACAAGCTCCTACAGGAGTAAATACTTAGTAGACACTGTGCTAATCATCCTCTTGGTGCAATTCAGACTTGTAGTGTACTGCATAACCCAATCCCTTATCTGACATAAACTTTCTCTTCCACAGATTATCTCTGACACAAAAGAACTGGTATCATCCAGAGTGGCTGATGCAAAGGATGCTGTGAGCAGCAAAGTAGTGGAGGTGATGGGTGTAACAAAGGAGACGCTGCAGAGTGGCATGGAGGCTGCCAGGTCTGCAGTGACCAGCAGTGTGGGGATGGTTATGGACTCCAGAGTGGGCCAGAGGGCTGTAAGTGGAGCAGAAGCTGTGCTGGGGAGAGCAGAAGACAACTCTCTTCCTATTGGAAATGAGGAACTAGGTAAGGGAACTGTATAGGTGACTATCTGTAATGGGAGCCATCAAACTGGGGATGGTCAGCCCCATTCCTCACCCCACTACTCTGGAAAAAGGCTAATGGGAAATGCCATGCTGGAGGCTCCTAGTCTGAGATCTCCTGATACTTGTTTACTCTGTGGTAACCTCCTCTGGTCAGCCACTTACAGGTACTGCCTCTTTCCTCAGCCAAACTGGCAGCATCTGAGGAAGGTGCAGACATAATGTCTGTGGAGCAGCAGCAGGAGAAGAGGAGGTACTTTGTGCAGCTGGGGTCTCTCCCTGATGAACTTCGCCTGTTTGCCTACCGGCACTCAACAGACAAACTGAAGCAGGTCTGGCAGGGCATGCAGGAGGCCCTTGCACAGCTTCACTGCGTCATTGAACTGGTAGGTAGAGCCTGGTTTCCTGGAAGGAGGGAACCAAACTGTTGGCTTGGTTTCAACTTCAGTGCTATGACAGAGCTGTGCTGTTCACTACCAGATTTGCCTGTCTTGATGCTCTGATCTTCCCCTGCCACAGATGGAGGTGCTGAAGCAAGGATTTAACCAAAAGCTTCAGGAGGGACAGGAGAAACTACACCAGATGTGGCTGGACTGGAGTAAGAAGTCTTCCCAAGAGACTGGAGATGAAAGTTCTGTGGAGCCAGAGGTATCTCGCTGGGGAGAGAAGCAAAGGGCTCTGGGCATCCCCCAGTTTTTCAATCTTGTTGCTGGCTTTTTTTCTTGTAACTCGCTGCCTGGTCTTGTCTTTCCTGCCTCCTCCCAGGAGATGGAGTCTCTGGCCCTGCTCATGGCATGCACTATCACGCAGCATCTGCAAATCACCTGCTGTAAAACAGTGTCTGCAATCCAAGGCCTTCCCTCAAGCCTTCAGGATAAGGTGAAGCAGTCTCTTAGCGCCATAGAGGAGCTTCATGCTTCTTTCTTAGCAGCAAAATCTTTCCAGGACTTGTCCAGCAGTGTTTTGACCCAGAGCCAGAGGAAGCTGGCTGTGGTCCAGGAGTACATGGAGGAGCTGCTGGACTACCTGAATTGTAACACACCTCTGTCCTGGCTGGTGGGACCCTTCTCCCCCAGGGAGGAGGAGGAAACCTCACAGGAGGATGAACCCTTGCAGGAGAAGGAGATAAAGGCAGCAGGAGCAGGGCATCATGAAGCTTCTACCACCCTCAAGTGAAAAAAAAAAAAAGAATGCTGATGATTGCTGTTGGTCTTAAACCCTCAGCTAATATACAGTGTAAAGAATTGGCTTCCTAAAAGCAGCTTGTAACAGGTCATAACTACTTAAAATAAAACTACTGCAGGCAAAAACACTTACTGTCTCTAGTGTCTCTGGGAGAAAGACTGCAAGAGTGGGTATTGTTCAACAGATGTGAACCATACTCCTCCAGTCTAGTCCTTGATGCTGGGACAGTGCGGTGTGGAATGCAGGAACAGTGGGAGTCAGTGGTACATTGATGATCACAGCTGGTAAGCCCTGCTACTCTCCTGGGAAGTATGAAGTGGTAATGCCTTCTTACTTCCAGGCCTTGGAGGCACATACGTACCTTCCTGGCACTTTCCCATGCTTGGAGAAGCTGTGGGGAGCTGTCAGGATCCTGGCACCCCTTGTCCTTCATCCTCCTAGGTCTAATCCCCATCCTGTAGCTGTCTCCTGCTACCTGATAAAGACTTCACAGGCTGGTGGGATAGTGGGCTGCAGGAGTGTCTGCGTGGGAGAGACGTGGCTTCTCTGATGGAGAGTCATTAGGGTGCAGGTGACATGCTGTTGGCACTGACTTCTCCTGGCCAGATGTTTCACTTGAGCTAAGAGCTCTTCAGTTGCTGTATCTGACTCTTCTAAAGAGGCTGAACAGCCCAATGCTCTCAGCTACATCGCTGTCCGGCAAGTCTAAGCCTGCTGATCTCTTAAATGAGAAGCTCTGCTCCTTGTTTCTCATAATTCTTCAAGGAAAGAAGTAGAATCTGCTTGCAATGTGAGTACTGCTTCTAAACTGTTTTAAAAGATGGTTAAAACTCCGTTTCATGGAGGTCGGGGACTGGGGAGAGCAAATACAGACTTGAAGAGGTGGAACTTCTCACAGGTAGAAGTGACTCCTGTTCCAGCAACACTCATCCTACACTGTGTGTAACGGCTTTGTGCTGTGGGAGGATCACACGGTCCTTGGGTTTTGGCACTGATGCAGCACTACCTCTGATGTAGTGAAGACCTGGATCAGACTTCACCTAGCTCAGCAAGTCAGGGAGGCTGTTGGACAGCTGTCCAACCTGTGTTCTTAGTGTACCAACTAGCTTCTGTTAGAGGCAAACAATAAGGCAATCTAAGTTGCCAGGCCAAGATATTGTTGAAATCTGAGAGGGAAATTGCAGGGATCATCTCCTGCTGTGTGCTTTCTGATTTACTGCTGAGCAATTTCTCTCTGGAAAAGAGCTCAGAGGCAGATCCAGCCTGCCTAAGGTAACTGTAGCTGAACTTGTAGGGTGGGAAGCGGGGTGCTAAGGGCAAGCAGCACTGGAGCCAGTCCTGCTGCTTGGTGGGAAATACAATTACATTGTCTTCTCAATAGCAAAGCTGCACCTTGCTGGGTAGGAATGCTTAGATCCTATTCTTAAACTTGCCTGGTTAAGAGTGCTTTTTAAGAAATAGCTAAACATTCCTGTACTTGCTATATTGACAAATCAATATCACATTTTGATCTATATTAATATAGTGCTTAGCCTAGCAGATCATGCTGCTTCTGCTTATGGATCACTGGGGCATATTCTTGCTCGTTCATGAAATCTGCTTCACGCAAACACCACTGGCTGCTCTTACCTTGGGAGGCTGGTGCACAACTCGTGGGCCCCTCTGTAGTTGGGAACTTAAATGTTGCATGTGGCTGGGGTCTGCCTGGCTCCCTGTGCTGGAGCTGGTGCACCACAGCCCAGTACACATATGGCTTCTGGGGGTCTTCTGTTGCTACAGCCCCTGTGGCCTGCAACAGGCTAGAATGACCTTCTCATGGCAGCTCCTAATGCTCTGCTTGAGAAGAGACTGAGTGGAAACCTCTGCATGTGTTTTACCTCTTGTTCAACCTCCAAAGATTCAGGGGACCATGGAGATGTGTTACACCAAGCAAGAAGGGTGAAACTCTCACCAAGGCTAGCCACAGACAAGAACAGCTTGGCTCTCTTCTTGTTTGCTTTTCTGGCCTCATCCATGGTGCAGCAACAGCAGGGGGATAAGTGGGAATGACAAATGGACTAGCTTTCTGCAATATTTAGGATGGAAACTCATCCTGGCTCTGGGAAAGTATCCAGATTGCTCTCCACTTTATCCAAGCTTGTTTGTCTGACTATCCATGCTAATTTTTGACTCATTTTGGATGGAAATAAGAAATGCATTGGTAACGTGACAACCCTAGACAAACACCTTGGCAGGGGAGATGTGCTTTGAGGTGTCTTTTCTGGCTCTCAGTAGCCCTTGGGAATGATGTAGTGGTTCTTGAATCTGATAATTATAGCCCAAATGATTATATCTTGCCTTGTCCTACTGCTATTCCTCCCTGCTGATGCTGTGGTCACATGTGATAGTTCAGTTATAGGTTGATTTGAATTTTAAATGTAATCACAGGGGCACTTGCTCCTTGTTTCCCTCTTGGTAGATGCCACTGTCTCCCTCTGCCAGCTTGCTTAATATTTTAATTATTTAATTCTCATGTTCATGTACTTCTGCCTTTCTTTATTTGGTCCCTGCTGTTTATTGTTCAAAGACCTGACTTCTAGGTCAGGAAAGGTGCTGGCAATGGGTGAAGGCTACCTTGGGCATCACTCCAAAAGGCTGTCACTTTTTTTCACAAGTCAAGTTAGATGCATTAGCCAACATGTTACTATGACCCCTAACTGGCAAGGGTAACTGCTTAAGGAGGATTTCCTCAGCAGCTTTGTCATTGAGGCAATAGATTGGCAAACTGAAGTTCTCAGCAAGTGCTGAAAGGCAAAAGCTCTCTAGCTTCTTGAAAGGAGCTGAATTTCCCCTTCTCACTTCCATGTTTCTTGACACACTTGTATATTGTCATCTCTTCAGCAAAAGCTGCACTATTGCCTGCTGTGAACAACACTATGTTTAAAGGTCTGTGACCTCCCTGAAGGTCTGCTTGGGTAGCTGGGGCCCTGCTCAGGTATGAGCTGTCTGGGTTCCAGTTCTTGTATTGCCTTAAGTCCCCGTGGTTGGGAACTTCAAGACCTTCAAAGCTTATTGGAATTAACTTGCAATGGAAATGGGATGAAGCTGCTAGAAGATGAAGAAGCTGTGACTGGCCAATGTAGGAGCAAAATCAGACTGTGGTGCCTACCTAGGTATTCCTTCTGCTGCTCTCTGATGTGGGCAGGCAGGTCTTCTGTTTTGGTGGTTAGGGCTTGGCTCCGTACTTTCTTCTTGTAAACTCCCCTCCTTTCCTATTGCACCTCCTTTCCTTGCATTAGAGGAGGAAACCAAGTGTTTCAGAGCATGGGAGAGAAACCTGGAGCACCTTCCCCGTGCTCTGAGATGGGCTGTGCCAGCCTGAAATGATCAGGTGAGACCAGTGTGGGTTTAGGAGCCCTGGAGTATATACACTTTTTTGCTGGAAAAGGACATAGGTGCTTTTAGCAGCAGTGTTTTGCAGAGACCTGTGCTCCCAATTGAAGCACACCAATGCTTTTCCAGCTAAAATCTTGGCTGGCATCAGCATTCAACTCTTCCTTTTTTTCAGAGGCTCCTGCCAGGGGACTCTTCTGGCCGGTCCTGGCAAGACTCTGAGCTGGACAGCTTTCCTTCCCTCTGTACCCAGTGGATGGCAGGGAAGGGGGTCAATAAATCTGATTCAAATTGCCTTACAAACCAAGCGTGAACTTGTGACAATTCCAATATGGTCTTTGCAGGGCTTGTTAAGACCCCTGATGCCTCCAGGAGTGACAGGCACCTGACCTGATCGATAGCTCAGCTGCCCTTTACTGCTGCAAACAAGGCAAAGTACCTTCTGTGAATACAGAGCACTGCCAGAAAATAATTACCCTTGTTGTGGTGCTTTCTGGGCACTGGTGTCTGCCCCTATAGTAATGAAAATCCATTTGCAGAAGCAGTTGGTTTGCAGTATTGACATCCTGGTCTCCCTCTGATGCTCCTATTTAGTTAGATTCAGCAATGGCTTGAGCTTCCCCAGCAGTGAATTTGGAGGGGAGGAGATCTGGAAGATAATTAACAAGCCAAATGCTGACATGGTTGGATTTTGTGCCATCCTCAGTACTGATGTTTTTTTTTTTTTTGTCTGTTTGTGCTAAGCTTGCTTCATAAACTCTGATGGGAGCTTAGTGCAGGAGGCAGGCTGGCCAGATAGATGGATTCCTGCCCATTTCTCCCCATGCTGCCCCCCACCCCATGCCCTGGGAGGCTTGGAGGCATGGGAGCTGTTAAAGGCTGTTATCTGGGAAAGCTAAGTGAGGGCAAGAAACAGGGAGAAGAGGAAGGATGCGGAGGAGATTGAGGATACGGCTGGGGAGGGGTGGGATGGGGAAGTGTGAGACAGCTGGAGGAGGAGACACCAGGAGGGCTGGCAACAACTGGAGAGCAGTTGAGAAGCTGATAGGAAAAATAGTGGATTGGGATTAAAGGTGAAAACTCAATCAGTATTGGGGAGGAGTGGTAAACTGAGTATCTGGAAGATTGGAGAAGAAAAGCAGGGGAGTGCTGTACTGAGAGGAGTTCACTTGGGGCAGGACTTGGGCAAGGAGGAGAAGACTGAAGGACAGGAGAGGAACCAGGTGGCAGGGAGCTAGAGGCTTTTTTGTAAGGGTACTGTGTGCATGCACCTTGTCAAGTTGTCTTGCTGGGTGTCTTGCTGCAAGGCAAAATAATGCATCTACCCTTTGGCAAGTGAATGTTGGACAAGAACTTACTCCTTTGCAAGAGGGACACTGGGAGATGTACACTGCATGTAACCACTCCTGCATGGACCATCCTGCAGGGTGGCATCATCACACGCCTTGGTTTTGCAGGAGCTGCTGTTCCCTAGGATGAGACATCCTGAGCCCTCCAACTGCCTATGTCTTGCAGAGGAGTCGGACAGTTTGGTCTTGTGCTGCTGTCCTCGCTGAAACAGTGGTTTGCTGGAACTGGCTGGTTTTGCAGGAACATCTGGCTGTGCACAGGTACCTCTCGCCTGGGGAGCGGGTGCTGCCTCCTCTCCCTGCTCCACATCTCTGGTGGGATGGTTATTGCAGCTGCAAGCTGGAGGTCACTTTAAATGTCATCTTCATTTAGCTGCCTTGATGGGGTAATTATAGCTGAAAATGTAAGGTTTACCAAACAAATTACAAACCAAATGCACCGTTTAACCTGTAAAACTGATTGGAAACACCTGCCATTTTGTGGAACAGAGAAAAGCAATTTAAAGGTTTTGCAAGAACCTTGCTTGTGATGTCTCCTGTTGCATGTGTCTTGCTCTGTCTTCTCCCACCGATCCTCAGCAGATCGGGCCACGGTGTGTGGTCTGTGTGATGCTGTGGCTGTCTGCTCCCCACTGGTGTGCCCCTCTGGATCCCTGCAGGCTAGCAGGGCTGAGCCATGCACCGAGGAGGGTGAATGAGCCAGGTGCAGACAGCACAAAGGCTTTTATGCTTTGTTGATGCTTCAGCTGCTGGAGGAATGGCTGTAAAGCAGGGAAGGATCAGATCTCAGGTGGCCCGCTCCCTGGTCAGACTCCAGGGGTGGCTCAGAGTGGTGCTGGGCAGAGCTGGGTTAAGGAGCAGAGGAACCTCTTAAGCTTTGTCTGTGGCAGTGGTTCAAGTAGTACCTGATGGGCACAGGTACAACTGGCGCTGGTGGAGCGGTTCCTGGATGAAAGGCAGTGGCAGTACAAGAGGCAAACAGGCTTGTGTGCAGCGGATGAATTGGAAGTTCATTAGCTTCTCTGTGGAAATGGGAAGACAAGACATGTAGGAGCTGAGAGGCTGCAGATCCTCATTTGGAATTTCCTTTCCCTGCCCTGATATTTATTTTTTTAAAATAGATGTTCTGGTGAACAGGATTCCTGGGAGAAAATGGAAATTCCATGGTAAGATTTATGTGGGGTTTTTTGTTGATTGCCAGACTGCAAAATCATGCCCTGTGACTGTCCATGAGGTATTGCTACTAGAAAATGCCCTCTGCTTGGCCAGCTGCTGAACATTAAAACACCAATTTTTTTTTGGGAAAAAAAAATTATCCATGAAACGTATTAGTAAGTGAGAAACTACTGCAGCCCTGTGGGGGACTGCTTTTCTTTTTTTGCAAGTTACCATCAGTAATTGTTTTGTCCTTTGAACCAAACCCCTAGATTTACATCTTAAAATGCTTTCCTTAGGTGGTGATGCTGAACAGCCTCTGCTCCCGTGTGCCAGACCCTGCAGAGCATGCAGCCCCAGCTGCTGTGCTGGGAGGAAGGTGGGAACATTAGCTCCCAGCAAGGAGCATGGCTGCTGCCTTTGGCAGAGCCCACGGCTCTTCCACCTGGTGCAAACACTTCTTTTGCAGATGCAGCTTCGTGGACCCTGGAGAGATGAGTCTGATTCTTTTAAATTTTTTTTTTTTTCTTGCTTACTCATACATGAATAGGCCCTGAGAACCTGCTGGTGGGTGATCTATAATGTAGTGTTTGAACACAGCAGGATCAACACCTGAAATGATATTCTCCTGTGGGATGGGCAAGGCTTTGAAGGATGAGTGGTATATAGCAACATTAAGTTTACTGGAGGGTCTCCAGGCTTGGGTGGTTAAGACAAAGAGTTGAAGCCCTGACTAGAGTCAAGTAAATATGAATTTGGAGGGAGTGGGCAGGACCCACCAGATGACCTCTATCCCTCACATCTTGGTTGTCTGGGTTTACCCAGGTCTCTGTTGCTGCTATCATGTGGAGAAGATGTGTCCCTTGTTCCGAGGGAAGTGGTGGCAGAGGAAGCCTTGCAGGACCAGGGGGTGGCTTCCCCTCTCTGATCCTTGCATCATGCTGTTTTACACAGCCTTTACACAGAGCTGTTCTTCTTCAAGGAGGGGACTTGATGGTTGGTTTTCTGGGATGGAAAGGGGCAGTGAGGGTCCTGGGAGAGAAGGAAGATTGCTGTGATGGGCGGAGGGAGACACCAGGATGAGCTGGATTTGCTAATAGCCTGCCTATGCATTTCTTTATTGTCTCAGACAATCCACTATTGAATCCACTGGACAAGCCACTCGAAAGGCTATAACTGATTTTATCATGGCCTGTGGATTTAATATGGGAAAACACGTGTGGCAGATCCAGAGAGAAAGTGCCTGGCTCCCAGGGGAGCCTTGCTGCCTGCTTTATCAAAAACACACGTGCAGTACAGAAGCTTTTGGTGTCACCCCACTGGAACATGCTTCAGTCTAGAGAGAAACCACACAAGTGCTTTTTTTTTCTTCTTCTTTTTGACACACCCCCCCCCCGCCCCCCCCCGTTGGGATGCTTGAGGGAGGGAGGCAGGAGATACCTGAGCAGGGAAATGAAATATTTTGGTAACGAGTGCTGGCTTTGCAGGGGGACAGATTGCTGCAATTTCTCAGTGATTTCAGGAGGTGCTAGGTAGCTGTTATGGGAAATCTCCTCATTTGTTTCTTCACCCTAATTAGGGGTTAAGCTCCAGGAGCCTGCTGGCAGATAATGACTAGGAGGAGCTGACATGCATTAAGGAGCTCAGAAAATAGAGGCCGTTATAGATGGGGGAAAATGCAAAGGGTGGAGAAGCCATGGACACTTACTGACCGAGAGCGGGGGAGACCCTCCTCCCTGGGGGGTGCTGGAGCCCCTGGATAAGGGGACCTTGCCCCTCGGCACCTCCTTGTGGTGCTCCTCCTGTTTCTGGGGAATAGGGGTGCAGGACCCCTAGAAAGGACGGCACCCAAGGTGCTGGGATGCTTATCCACATTGGAGCCTGCAGGGCTGCTGGAGGGGACTGAGAATTATGTGTGCCAGTTAAAAATGATGGGAGCAGGCAGGTATACATGGCGTTGCCTGTCTTTTTCCCTGTACTTCTCATTTTGGGTGCAGTGCACTACTCACAAGCTGCTGCACTCCTTGAATCAGATCAGAGGCTCCCTGTCTAGTTAAGTGCCTACAGCAGTCTGATCCTGGGGGCAGGCGGGGGGGAGAGGGAATTTCAAGGGGATCCTCCAGGGCTGTCAGTGCCTTCCTGAAAGGATGTACTAAAGAGTTCAGCCACCTAATGTGGTCCCTGAGGCCACAGCTGTGATGAGGGTAAGTGATTTCTCAGTATCCTGCTTATAATTAGGGGAGAGCTTGCAAAAGGTCAGTCTGGATAGCTGTCATGTGTCATCCATGTTCCCAGAACTGGTGGAGCTGGAGGAGGCTTCAGTGTTTCCCAGGGGTTACAGAAAAATTTTCTGGCTTCAGGAAAAGCCCTGCCTCTGGGCAGAGGTTTGAGGTCAGGTCTTCAAATTGTTGTACTCCATGCCATTTCTGTCTCTGCAGCATCTGCAAGGACAACCTCAGCGTGGAGCTGTGCAGCCAGACACCTTCACGTGCTGCCTGTCCCGTGCCCAGCCGTGTGCCCCCGCTGCCGGGTGACCCCCACGCAAGGTGCCTTTCAACATGAGGAGTGGAAGAAGTGCCTCAACCCTGAAAAAGTAAGACCTACCCTTAAAGCACTGCTAATCATGATATTTGCCCAGGTCCAACCTGCCTTTTAACACTTTCAAGCATTCTTTCTTTAACTATTCTGAAACAAAGTCAATGACTTGTTCTTCTCTGTCCAGGCTGCAGCTGCCATGCTTTCCACCGAGCTTTGCTTCCCCACTGAAGAGCTGTGTGCTGGCAGGGCTGACTGCAGCCCAGCTCTGCCTTGCAACTATGACAAATGGATGAGCTCGGTGGAAGATGATTTCTGAAATGAGAATGGATTTTTCAAATTGAAAAATCTTTGCTATGAGTCCATTGGTCATTGTTAGGGAGGCACTGGGGAAACAGTGGCTTAAACAACACTGAGACGATGCCTTATGGGTGCTCATCTGTGCTTCCAGTTCAGGAGGAGGAATTGACCATCCTTGTTGCTCCTGGGGCTTGCACAGCCCCAGCGAAGGAGCCCTCCTGAAAGGGGCTGTGCTGCAGATCTGCAGCCGTTGGTGCCTGTCTGCATGTTCCTCGTGATATTGGTAGGGCAGGTCGTGGAGCAGCGAGGGCAAAGCATGGTCCTGTGCTTAGCAGCTTCCAGGTCACACCAGGGTGTTGCTACATAAATGCTCACAGCAACACCTGGGTGGCTCAGTGACCTTCCCCACTCAATTTCTGAGGTCCTCTTCCTATTTCCACTGACTTTTTTTGTGCAGCTCTGCAGTGTAGAAGGGTGTGAGGGGGTATCTGACTTGCAGAGGTTGCTTCTTTGTTTTAAAATGGGAAGAAAATAATTCTCGCCTGCTCCCTGACCTGAAGCTAAAGGCTCGGTGGTGCCCATGAAGTCCCTCGGAGGACATCGGAGACATGTTAAACACAGCAGCCCTGTAGGCTTCAGCGTCACTGGGGGTTATGTAGTGGCAATTGGCTCCTGGGACTCCTGGGGCTGCTGGACGGCTCCTTTCTAACAGCAGGGATGATGGGCTGGAGGTCAGCCGGGTGGTGGTAGCTTCTGGAGAAGTACAGACACCCACCAAAGCTGAGAAGGGCCACCTGCTGCTTTCATTGGATTTCCCGAGTCGACTTCTCAGCACTGACAAAATGTGTGACTCCCTCCTTCCCTGAGACTCAGCAGATACAGCTCCCTCCAACCTAAAGGAGGGGCAGAAGAGCCAGAATACTTCTGGAATAAAGTGAGGGTCCCTACTGCTTCTCCTGAGGTCTTTCTGGCGGTTTGAATAGCCCTTTCAATTATCCTGTAACTCTTTCAGAGATTTGTGCACTCATATGAGTAGATTTTAGTGTTTCTCTGAAAATCCACAGTAGTAATTTGGTAAACAGAATAACCAGGACCTGAAATATTCTGGACCTGGCCAGCTGTAATTTGCTATGGGTAATCACTATTCTGCTGCTTCTCTCTGCTAGGTCTGAAAGCACTGTGAATTTAGAGTAGGAATCAATTAAACAGCAAATAGGTTTCTTTGTCAAAATCAATTAAGTCTTCCTCCCAGCCAGTGCAATGGTCTCCCTGGAATTTTATATTCTGCTTGGCTGCCATTTCTTCAGCAGCTTTTGCTGGATAATGTTGATGTTTTATAGCTTGATTTAAATCATATGGATCAATGCATCTGCATACCTTATTTGGATTTTCAATTACAACCATATATTTAGCCTAAATGAATTATCTAGGTTGTAGTTGCAGCCTCCCAGAGAATTTTTCACAATGCCCAATTCAATTTTTACTTTCTCTGCAAGCATAAATTATTTCTTTGGAGAGTAGGATCATTATGGTTGTTTTTCCCTTCTTGCTGTAATATTAGTCTTCCAAATGGGCTGGACCAGAAGTTTTCAAACATCTTCAACCTGTGGATTCTGCTGTTGTTTTGGGTAGAGATGTGAACGTGGTGGAAGTCAGCGCTGTGGACTGCGGTAGGGTGTGGATCAAAGTCCATTTTCTAAGTCACTTCTTGTGGACTCCTTTGAACTGGCTCACAGCCCCCTCCTGCACCCCCCCACCCACAGCTCTAACATCACAGGCTGAAATCTGAGTCATATCTGCACTCTCTCAGACCTATTGCATCTGGATTATAAAAAGATCCTTTTCCCTGGCTGTTATGCATCTGGCTAACCTGACTCTGTCTGCATCTCCGAACCCCAAAATACCTTTGAGAATCTGGCCCTTGGCATGCCTGAGCCCCTATGTCACTGCTGAAAGCAGGACTTGGGCTTCTAAATTTCTAGAGTGTCTCTGTTTTCTGTACTGTTCTCCACAGATAGTGTATCCCCGGTCCCTGTCTGGTTTGATTGAAATTGATTGAGATTGAAATAACTCACAAAAGTGAGTTTTTAAGCCAGGCTGTGGCTTGTCTTTACATCAGAAAATATAAGTCTAACATTTATTTACTTCCTTGGGTGTACTGTATTCTCAGCAATGGTGTTAAAGAGTTTTCTGTGGTGGTTTATGATACGCTCCAGCTTGGCTGTTCTTGCTGTCGAGCAGCAGGTTCCTGCGCCTACAAAGATGCGTTCCCTTGTGCATTTCAAATGTATTCAAATATTCTTATTGCTGCCTCTGTGAAATACTGCTGCAAGCTAACCTTTCTTTCTAGGCTACTTTTGAGGTATTTGATGGCCATCACATTGTGGGTACAAAACTCGTGAACCATTCATTGCCTATTTAATTCTTAAAAATATATGGTTACTGTAGGTAAATGGCATGTTCCCTGCTGTCATCTGGGGGAGCTCTGTGTGCAGACCAGACACCAGCAGTGGGGAAAAAAAAAAGTTGCAAAAGTGGGAAATTTCACTTGTATGTTATAATGTTGGAAATTATTAGATACTAAGAGGTCCAGAATAATGAAACAGCTATCTTGGATTTGCTTCAACTCCAGGGTTCCAATTTTGATAAATTAAATCTGAAAAGGGGGTAATTGTTAAAATAGTATGAATGACTCATTTATTTTTCCATGTGACAGCCAAACCAAAATTTTTTCAAAAAATTATTGAGCTTTGGAGAGCTGAAACAAGACTACACTCTCAATCTTCCACAAAATCCAAATCTTAAACACTTCATGTGGTTCGATACAGTTTTCCATTTCATGCAAAATTTCTCATGCTGAAAATGGAGGCCTGGGGTTACAAGCTACTCAAGAAGTTGGTGTCATCTGAATTTTATTTCTGCTTGAGGGGATTTAAGGGATCATTCATCAGCCCAGGAAAGAGCTCTGACCACTGGCGGTCCAAGGAGACAGCCTGGATGCCTGTATGGCAAATCTCACTTTTTCACCACTGTGAAGCTTTGTATAAACAATCAGCTGTTCCCTGAAGCAAACCTACTTCCCCAGCAACTCTTCTTACCTCCAGGCTAACGAGCCTTTCTCCAGCTTTTGCTCTTGGATTTAATAACAACCTGAAAAAAAAATAATCCTTGCAGCTGAGAGAGATGCCAGCAGCAAGGAGTGAAGAGCCCCTTTCCTGGAGGGGACAGGGCTTAGCAAAGGGTCAAAATTGTATTCAACGTCTTCCACGTCCAGAGCAGGGACAGGCACTGTCTCACTTGTCACAAGGCTCTTCCAACCACCCCTTCCCAGGAGGTTTGAACTCACCTACACCCATCTGGGATATTGTACTGCCTAGCAGGCTTCAAGAGCTGTGCAGAGGACGTGATGGTTCACCAGCATCACAGTCTCCAGTGAAATTTAATCGCTTCAGCCAGGGGAACAGCATGAGCAAGAAAGATGCGAAGTGCTCACTTGCACACCGTGCTTTGGAGCAGCTTGTGGAGGTCCAGACCATGACCCAAACAGGAGGCGCAGGGTGCGGCCGGGGTCTCCCCAGGACACGAGGGAGGTGGACCCGGGCTCTGCTGTCTCTCAGGTGAGCACCCCCAGCCTCTGAGCTTGTGAGCAAGGGGATGGCGTGTTACCCTATTTCATGAGTTAGTTGCCTTTGCTTCCCCTGTCTTCCCCCATTATTTTTCCTCAAGCAGATTTGCTGCTAGTTGGGGAACAAGGAAAATCACCTTTTGGGACCAATTTACTATTAACCAGGGGACTGGGGGAAATATTCAGATTTTTCATTGCCATGTGAGTTACTCTGTTATCGCTGCTGAGAGATCAAGGCATCAGTTTCATCTTCTGAATTCCCACGTGCCGGTGATTGAGAGGGGTATTCGGATTCATGCCCGCATTACCATATGACTTTCCCTTTATCACTTGTGCTGCTAGGATCCATTTTCAGAGCTCTGAGAAGTCTCTGCCATCTGTTAATTTAATAATTGCCTAATGTTGTAATACACACATGCTTTAATTGAGCGATATCCCAGTTCCCATCATAGAATCTCTTTAATCTGTCAATATTTCTTCATAATGTCTATTTTTTTCAGGTCCTTTTAAAAACAGTGGCAGCATTACAAGAACTTCAGTTGAGCCTGGCCCTTCATCAGGCCGGTTTCTGAGGTGCTGCACAGTAAATACTATAAAATCCCCGTATGTCTGAAACAATTTTGAATGTTTTAAAATATTAAAGTAGTACATCCTCATTCTTACAAAGTGGCAGACTTGATGGTGCAATTATACAGTCTATTAATCATTATCTGGCCTATTTAGAATGTGAAAACTATTTTTCAAATGCTATGAACTGATGCAAATAGAAATTAAGGAGCATCAGGTTTATTTTGTCCACTGCATCTTTGAAGAAAAAAAAAGACAAAAATAAGACTAGACCAGGATGGCAAATGTGGGGGGTGCTAGATGAAAAATGAATTTATTTCAGCACAGTGCTGTCTGTGTTGATGTGGTTCTTCCTGGTCTGCATGAAGCTTATCTTAGTCAGAGGGAAATACAAATAAAAACCTGAGTTCTTCTTGTTCCTTACAGACATGTAGAATATATTTATTGTATGGGGAATACATGATTCAATTTCACTTCAGAGCCTCAACTTTATTTAGATTTTTAATGAAATCTTTCCTAGCTGTAGGTTGCACTGGTCAGGGAAGGCCAGTAATAACACTGACAACCTCATTAAAGCCTCTTGCAGTATGTCATTCCTATTTCCTCATTGAGGTTCTGCCTTTGGATAGCTTGGGAGCTTTGCAAAGCGATCACACAAAGTTTCTCATAAATGCACCAAGACCCGTTAATGACGCACTAAGAGTGACCTGTATTTTTAACCATCAGTGTCACTGAATTGTGGCTTGAACTTGGCTGTCATGCTTTTGCTTTCTTCCTCTGTTGGCTCTCTGGCAGCTGCCTACATCCTCCTGAAAACATTCACAGCTCATTATCGTTGCTCTTGTCACTATTATCGTCACCACTTGCCTTTTACTACTAAAAACCAAAGGACTGGTAGCTCTGAGCCAACTGCTGGGGCTTCCATGGCATACTGGGGGGGAGCCCTTTAGCTTTAGATGGTGAAAAGCTGCCAGTCAGTCCATGTTCTTCACTCTTAGGTTCCTTTAATGTCCATGAACAGAAGCAGGTACCCCGTTGGCCGTAGGACATCTCTCCCAATTTAGGCATGCAGCCAGGATTGATCCTCTCCTCTGGCATCCCAGTCTTTTATCAAAGAGCTTCAGCCAAGGTGAGCGGCTGAATCAGCATTTGACTTTAAGAAAAGTAAGTCAGAACAGTTTACTCATCCTAAGAGCTGATCTTGGTCTAAGTGGACTTCTTTCACATTGTTTTGCACCTTCCCACCCCTGCCAGCCATTACAGTGTCTCTCCTCCTGCTACCCTACAGAAGGAGCTTGGTTTTTTTTGACTTTTTGCTTGTTTTGTAGCAGCCGTGTGAAGGATTGTGCTGAAAGGCTGCGGTGAAAGGGGAATTAAATGCAGATTTCTTGAGCAAAAGGCAAGTGGGCATTGGGCCATCCTTCTTTAGAGATGTGAGTTCAGGATTTGTAAAGTGCTTTGAGATCTCCTGGGATGAAGGCTAATGTAAAATGTGACAGCTATTGTTACAGACTCTCTCAGCAAACTTGAACTTGCGCAAATGTCTATTTATAAGCTTATAAGAAATCAATTCCAGATAATTGCATTATGCCCTTTGTATTAGTGGATTTTCTACAGTAATTGACTTTATAGAAAAAGACATCTATCAGCTTAGCAAGGAGTTTACACCCAGCCCACTACTAGGAAAATTACAGGACTCTGTGTGAAAGCATCTCTCACAGAATAGTTTTAAATGAAAAGCAGCCCTAACAATGCTGCAATTACGAGCACCCCCTCAGGCTAATCCAACCAACAACGTCTTTCATGCTGAATGAGTTTTCATCCAGATTCAGATGCATCCTGGAGGAGACTGAGAAGAAATATGAAGTGAAGATGCTTACATTTGCTTAGGGTTAGATTGGTGAAGACGCGCAACTATTTGTCGGTCATTCCAGAGTTGAAATATTGGGCTGTCACCTCCTCCAGTGGATCTTGGGGGTGCAAATATCCAGGGAATGTTACCATTCATCTTGCTAAAATCCCAGAAGTACTGAAATTTCTGCCTGCAGGCATGTGCGTAACTGACTGTGACCTGCTTGGAGCCCCCCTCAGGCTTGCACCCCAAGATCTGCAGCTCGGGGACTTGGTGCCTGATGTTCCACAAGCTTCAGCTCGGCGTGCTGCTTGGGCTCCGTGGTCCAGGCGCTCAGCAGGGTCACATCGCATCCTTGTGCCTCTTATAGCCAAACAATGGGGGTGCTGGATGTACGTGGGTTGAGGAACCATAATCACTGTGCTCGTTAACTGAAAGAAGGAGCAAGGAACTGGTATTCCATACCATGGCGATTACATGTAGCTGTCAGATGTTCAAGTCCTGGCTCCCAAACTCACTTGTTCTAAACAGACCAGCTCTGTCAGGGTCACGGGGCTTGAGAGGAACACCCCAAAGGTGCTTACTGCAGGCCTGCTGCATCCCAAACAAGTGCACTAGTCCCAGGGCCAGTAGGGCCAGCAGATCAAGGGCCCACCGCTATTTCTTCATTTATTATGGCAGGGTTGGGTGGCTTCAGCCTGTAACCCCATGAGGTGGCCCCTATAGTGCTGATCCCAGCCAGAAGGTGGCTGCTGCGGAGGAGCAAGGTGTTTGCCAGCTGCCCCATCCCCAGCTGTGACCCCAACTTGGGGAGCTGACTGGTAGAGGGAAACCCCAAAAGAAAACAAAACCCTGAATGAATGGAATAGACTTTCTCTTCAGTAAGAAGTAGGAAAAAAATATTTCAAAGATCATAAAAGATCTGAAAAGCAGACTGAGCCACTATCTGAAGAAAAGCTTGGATTGTGTTTCCAGTATATTAACATTGGATTCCTTCATTTAGCCATTGAAGCATTTTTACCCAATATGAAAATATCATAGTAAAATTCCAGAAAATTTTGAAATTCTATGTTTAAAATTTTGTGTCAGAAAATGCCCAAAGATTAGCTCTTTCACAGAAAGATAAGCAATGGTATGGGAAAAAAAAACCCCAAAACCAAACATGTTTCCTTTGAATGGAAATGTTCTGAAACTTCTGCCTGCTTGCTGAGATTGCATTTCCAGTGCTTGATTCCCAGAAAAGAAAAGGATTGGAGGAGAAATTGGGTTGCAGAAACCTGAAATTCCTACTATATTCCCTATGTAGGGCCATATAGAACTACAGGGTACCCAGGAGAGATGCCTGGCCTTCAGTCCCATGTCTGTGCACATCTACTATTCCTGTCCTGCTGGACTGGGAAGGCTCATCCAGGATCTTTCCAGAAAGCTTACTGAGCAAGCAGTTGAATTTAATTCACTTTCCTTAAACATTTTGACTCAAGCGTTATTCAAACATGTAGTTCCAGACACTGTTGGGAAGCTGCTGTTTAAACCACTAAGTGAACACCTCTAGGGAAAAGCCTGCTCCAGCATCATCTGTATCCTTTTTTTAGCAAGCAAGGAAATGGTGAAGCTGTGCTGAATGTAAACCCATTGAAATCCAAAAAATCAATTTCTTTGGTAGGTATGAAGCATCTTTCCTTCGTTCGTAACAAAGCCAAGATTAATTGGAGAATACCGTTTGTTAAGAAAAAAGAAAACATGCTGTTTCATGGATTCCACATGGATTCCATAATAATTAACATTCTGTCTCAGTAAATCAATAACTCTAAGCAGCTTAACAAGGAAGTGTTTGCTGTAGGACCAGCTTAGCACCTGGAACAGGCCAGCAGTGCCAGGGATTGTCCCAACAGCCTCGGGGTGATTCCCCTGTCTTGGTCTGGGATGGCACAAGGACTACAAAGGGTTCTAGTGCTTTTTGCATCTTGAGGATTTGAAATATTGCAATAACACAGCCTCATCTTCTGCTTTTTTCTCATTCTACAGTGCAGAACAGGGCATGTAAAAGGTACCTCAATTAGACCGAGGTGTAAGATTTAGCAGTAGATAGCAAATGCTTCAGTTCTCTCAAAGGTTTCCAGTGTGGAGGTTTTTTTCTTCAGGTTCAAGACCAGTGCAGGTTTAACAGACAAATATGTTGTCTAAACATTAAGGCTGGCTCTGTTTTTGAACATATTTAAGGCACCTGTGCGTTTTGCCCACATCTGCTCATCCATTCCTATAAGCATATTGAAGGTATCACACACTGAAACAGGAGCACAAACAGTGTCAAAATATCGGCAAACCTCCAAAACCCCGGGGATCTGATACAAGATGAAAATCTAGAGGAAATAATAATAAATGTGAAATAACTTTTCTTGCAGTTTTGTATTTATAATTTCATCTCAAGTTTTTGCAAATATGTAATTTGCAAAGTACTGTCTTTGTAACATCAGAGCATCTCAACATTTTAATGCATTGAAATGGCCCCTCTGAGACCTCACCTGCATCCTTTTCAAATTCTTCCACATGCTTCTCTCAGCAGAAAACACAATTAAGAAAAAGCTGTGAGTTTGAAAAGGTGTCACAATAAAATAAAAAAAGACCTCAGGAAGGTTTTGGAAGCTTGATAGTAATCAAATCTACTGCAGAAAAGAAAATCAATGTTGCTATCTTTATATATCAACATAAACATTTTTATTTCATTACACCAATGAGAAGGACAAAGTGTAATGAATCAAGAGGGATTTTAGGAGTGGAATGAAGACGAAAAGGCCCAGCTTGTCAATGTTCCCGTCTCATGAAGGATAACCCTGTCTCTCCAAAATGCTGTAAATCTTTCACCCTAAGAGCCTTTGCAGCCAGACGCAGGAGGAAGATCAGACCTCCAGCAACAACTCATGGCCAAATTACTTCCACTTCAGTAGCTCTCTAATGGGGAATATTGATTGGGATTTCTTTAGTGAGGTGGACTGGGCTGTAGGTGTGCAGATCTCCATCACTTGGGTGCTCCTTGTTGCCAGAGGTGGGATCCAGCTGTTCTTTGGGAGAGCAGCTCCAGCCAGGCTGCGGGGCGGGGGGCTGCCCTGCTGCCCCCGGGAGCACCAGGAAGGTTGATCTGTGGAGGTCCCATAGGACCCAGCAAGGCTTCCAGTCCAGTCCAGTCCTGCCAATGCTCCTTGCATGCAGGCATGTGGGCAGCAAGGGCTCGGGCCAAGCGCAGGAGCTCCTGAGTACCCAACCCTACCTGGCAGAGGCATGGGACAGGTTCGTGTCAGGGTGGGACTGAGCTCAGCATGTCTCAGCGATGCCCCAAGTAAAGTAGCTGCAATTCTGCACAAACACCCACTCCCCTTCTCCAAGGTATCCCTCAGACACCCCTCTAAGGTACCACTAGAATACCTACAAACATGATTTCAGAGCTTTTCCAACTAGATACGATTCAAACTCCATCTGAACGATGAACATGCTCATGAAGGTATATTTCTAATTGATGTGGGGGTTTGTGCAGTCCTACAGAGCCCTCTTCTTAACCCTTAGCCATGGACATTAAAGGGAATTCAAGATACACACCTTCACCAGCCTTTGGGAAACAAGCTCCTCCTCACCCCAGAATAAAAGTAAATAAAGTTATTTGTGTGACAACTAGGATTTCTTGAACTGGAAGTAGACCTGGCTACATCTTATTCAATATTCCATAGCTATTACATATCTGCATCTGTAACTCACTAATCCTTCATTTATAAAGAGCTGTGTTGTGGAAACAATACTTTGAGACTCAAATGACCTCCCCACCACAGGTAACGTTCTGCAAACAAAGCAAAATGTTCCAAAATAGTCTATATAGGCTGAATGTCCTTCACATAACAAGTCAACAAACATAAGGAAGCAATGAATACATTTGCAGAAAATGGGTTTGGATCATGGACGGAAGGACTAAATCACTGAATAATGTATTAATTCTACCAGCTCCAATATGAATGAGGAAAGAGAGATTTAGATATATGAGCAGGTCAGGCATCAGAAATTATAGTTTGTGCAGAGTTTGGAGCACAGAACACAGACTCCGTTCCATTTCAATTAAAAATAATCTTATTAATTTATATTTTAAATTGCATGGAAACATACCGAGGTTCTTGTAGCTATTGCAGAATAAAACCACTCTCCTTCATGGTGCAGACTTTGGAGTGGCTTCCCCACAGTTTGGGGGGGAACAGCTGGTATGCTGGAGGACAGTGCTGCTATCCGCAGCAACCTTGACAGGCTGCAGAAATGGGCTGTTGGGAATCTTAAAAAGTTCAACAAAAGGAAAATTCTGCCCTGGGAGGGAATAACCCAGTACTGCTGGATATACTAGTAGCTTTGCAAAGAGAGGTCCTGAGGCTGCTGGTGGACAAGTCAAGCACAGATCAACACTGTGCCCCTGGGAAAGCTGCATTAGCAGCAGTGCAGCCAGCACAGTGAGGGAGGGCATCCTTGGCCTCTTTCCACACTGGTGAGATCCCATCCGCAGTGCCTGGCCATTTTTGCTCCCAGTGCAAGTCCAGTGAGGCTAGCAGAGGCTGCCAAAATGATCGGGGATGGAGAACAGGACATGCAATGAGAGACTGAGTGAGCTGGGTGTCTTCAGCCTGAGGAAGAAAAGGTGAAGCTGAGACCTTATCGCCATCTGCACAAGCCTGATGGGAGGGTGCTGTGAAGGCTCTTCCCAGAGGTACATGGTGGAGAGGTGAGAGTCAACAAGTTGGAACAAGCAAAATTCTCCTCAGACAGAAGGTGGGGAGAACCAAAATCCTCTTGGGGGTGATCAGACACTGAAGCAGGGGTGCAGAGAGGCTGTGAGACATTCAAAACTTGTCGCAGCACTACAAAACTATTAGGCTGTAACAAGGCTTTTACCATCCCATACCAGCCCCCTCATGCCTCAACACCACCATCAGTCTCACACAAGGTTTCAAAGGTCCATCTACAGTCTATGCTGTTTCTTCTTCCTCTTCAGGCCAGTCCGCCCTGCTTCTTGCCTCTGCTGCATCCAGGTTCTTACGTCTCCTGGCTCCTCTTCCAGCCAGCCTCTCCTCATCTGGGCCTCCTTCTTCTCTCTGCTTCTCCTGGGGAACTCTCCTTGTCTTCCCTACATCCAGAGTCCTCTCTTCACCCAGCCTCCTTCTTCCAGGCTCCTCAGTGCTATTTAGCTACTTAGCAGGAACCAGCCACAGCTGCACATTATCCACATCAGCCAACCCACCGCCCCTGAAGCCAGCCCACAACTGTATATTATCAATGTTAATTAACCCTCTACAGTTCCTCTACAGTTTCTCTAGAAAAACTCAACTGGGCAAAGCCTGGAACAGGTTGCTGTGAGTGGCCCTGGTTCAAGCGGGAGGTCAGACTACAGCCCCCCAGCACACACCATGCTGTGATTCAGGCACAATCATCAGTGCATCAAGATGTACAGCTTTGAGTCAAGGGACAGTGACTAAGTTCTTGAATAATCTTGTTGAGACTTTGACCATTCTATGAAAGCTGCAGCATTTTGTCACATGAAATCACACATATCTGCAGGGCAGAACCACGAATCCCTTCCTCCGCACTGAGGGAATATTCATGACAGCTCCCAGGAGCATAAGTATTTATGAAAACTTGCCAAATGCAGATGACTAACCTCTGTGATATATTGAAAGTCTGTTTTCTCCATGTGCTAAGGAAATAATTTTCATAGCCTAGAGCATTTTTATCTCAGTGCTTTTCCACACAAGCTGGCCCACAGGCAACCTTCTGGGTACCTGGTGTCCGGGTGACTTGCCCCTGCCTCCCTCCGTGTTACCTGGGCTGAAGGCTGCTCCTCCACAGCTGCCTGGAGCAAAGCAGCGGGGTCTCTCCGGACATGACCTGTGTTGGCCGTAAGTGATGGGCTGGGAGCTGTGCTAGCTCTTGCTTTATGTTTGTATCAACTATAGCTCCGAGCCTTTCAAACCACTGCCATCGTGCACAGCTCCTTCATCAATGTTATCAGGGCTGTTTCAGAAAAATTCAGGTTCTGACAACACTGCACTTATCTTCCAGAATCTGCCTGGCAGTGCTTGAAGGCACCCAAGATTGCCTTCTCTCTCACTGTCCCCTCTTTTTTTTTTTTAAATAAATGTGACATCCTTTTTGCTCCTCTGGGCTGGAAACTTTCTTTTCTCTCCGGGGAGCTTCTTTCTTTTACTCCAAGGTCTCAGGAGGCTTTGGGAATAAAGAGTCCAACAAATTAGATTGGTTTCACCTAGTGGATGAGCCTGCAGCTGGGATATTGGGTTTTTGTATGCTGCAGTTTAATTTCTTTCTCATCCTGTAAGCTGTACAATCTTTTCCAGTTCTTATCCCTGAGAGCAATGTCAGGATGCTTTCCTCTTCTCTGACTTTATTAACTTCTCTAAGTCTGAAGGGGGAGGAAAATAAAAAAAGGTTGCCTACTTTGGGGTGTTTGTAGCCCAAAAGCTTGTGTTGATTTTCTTTTTGGAGGATTTGCCAGCAGTCTTGCTGGGGAGCCAATACTGAGGTTTTGTGAATCCTCAGTTCCTTCTATGTAGCAAATTAACAGATGTAACACTAGTGGGAGGTAACTTCCTACCTCCAGAACAAACATCCTTCGACCCCATTTACCTTGAAACAAGGTGGTCCAGACTGCACAGAGGTGACCCTTCCTCTTCCTCCAAACTGCTCTCAGACCTCAGTTAAGAGCAGATGGAGGCTGAGCATCCCCAGCAGTAAATCCATCCAGAACCCCTTTCCAGCATCATTCTGATTATCTCAAATGCAAGTACTGAAAATATAAGGAATTCAGAATGAATTTGTTTATTTTTAAAGCCAGGTTTCTGGAGCTGTTGACATGTACACAGAGTGCACCTCATAGCCTCAGCACGGCGCTCCCCAACCACAGAGGCAGAAGCTTGGAAAAAGGATCTGAAAGAGTCTGGAACTGAGCTAGGTGTTCATCAGCACAGCAGCATCGGCCCCATCTCACCCCATGGATGCTGATCCAGCCACTTCTTACAGCCGCCCACAATGGGGACACTCCATTTGCACCAGACAATCTACTCCAGTCCTCTCCTACCTACAAAATTTTACAAAAAATTCCTAATGAGTAAAGTGAATATTTCATACTGATTTTAAATGCATGATTTCCTACCTCCCACAGACATGGAAAACAATCTCTCTCTCTCTCTCTTTGCAGCAGCCTTTTCCATCTTTAAAGAATGTTTCTGCATCCTTCCCTTCCTCCGCCTCCTCTGTTTTATGCTGAAAAGCCCCAGTTTGTTCATCTTTCTTCATAGGTCCTATTATCTAAACTGCTGAATGACATGCGAGGGTTAGGAATGCATTCAGCAGCCTTGGTCCTGCAGAAAATTAAACTTGGGTATAATAGATATTTGCCTTCATGGCATCGCTACAAAGTTAGCTGAGCTTCAGTGAAAATTGCTGCAAATAGGTGCATGCACCAATTAGCAGCATGGCCCAAACCTAACTACCTTTCTTCAGCGATAGCATACGAGCTCTATTCCACTACAGTCTACCTAGAGAGAAAGGTTTCAAAGACTGAGTTATGCTGCTTCTGAATTTCATGAGCACAGAAATGTTGCTTGTTGCAAAATACGCTAAAGAATCCACCTGTAACCAGTTTTGCACTGCAAAGCTATGGGCAGAAATATCGAATGAGGCACCTGCTGTTCTTCACAGGGTTAAGAGAGTTGGTCCAGGGGAAAAGCTCACCATGGAGCCCCAGGCTTGCTTTCTGTTAAAGCATCTTGCAGAGGATCTACTAATAAGGGACTCTTGGTTTTAGTAAGGTCCTTTGCTGAAGAGCTGAGTAACAAGAGGGCTGGAATGGACCCCGGATACAAAAGAAAACCTTGAAATATCCTAGAAATAATCAGCTTGAAGATCGCTTTGGACCCATAATCCTAGAGACAAATACATGCAGCCCAGACCAAATGCCTTGCTAAGGAGCAAATTGTAAACAATATATTTTTAGAGTTAAAAATTATTCTAATTTAATGATATCTGTTCAGTCAGTGTTTGGAAGTAAATCAGCGTGTGAGTAGTAAAACAATAATGTACTTTAAACAAAATTATTAGTAAACAAATCAGTCTGGTAGGCAATGAACACATGATACATTATTCATTTCTATTATCCAAAACACTTCACTAGCTCTCAGAGTCTGGCGATAAAGTATTCAGAATAAAGTATCCACCATCCCAGAAAACAGTCTCTAATGTGATATTAAAGTTAAAAGAGAAGTGAAGTATATTCCCCCAAAGCAAGGTATTTGAGTAATCCTGGAATGAATCCATCTCATGCTTCTTTTTAAAGCTGGGTTTATTTTTTTTAACTAAAGCACTTTCATTACATCCCAAATGACACATGTTCCCTGCTTGGGTCCCTTACCAACCTGTGAATTTCTCCCAAGACGTCTCGGTAATGCAGGAGCGGGTGCGGTGCCAGCCCTGCCACCTCCCTCCATCCCTCTGGGGAGCTGGGAAGGGCCAAGGCAGACCCCAGCTCCCTCCCCGCCCCACCAGCCAGGTCCGTGCCCAACATTTTCAGAAGAAAAAAGCCCCGTGAAGCCGAGGGAGGATGCAATAAGACCTTCCCTGGCCGGTTTTTGCCCCCATTCCTGTTGCCACCTGGTCCATGTTGGGATGGGCAGGCATGGGAGCGGCTCGACAGCCGTGGGGAGAAGAGGGGCAGCAGGCAGGGGAGGGGGTTGCTGCCCACAGACCCTGCCACCGGCACCTTTTGAAGCCTCAGGATGCTCTGCCCTGCACGGTGGAGTGAGGACATGGCCCAGGTTGTGGGTGATTTCCTGGCAGACCCTGTGGGGACGATGCCAGGGGGTTTTGGGCAGTGGAAGAGCGATTGCTCGGGGTGAGGCACTGTCCCCTTCACGCTCGCTGTCAGCCAGCAGCTATTTCTCTGCAGCGATCCCGGGGCAAGCACTTCTCTTTCAAACCCTGCGGGTCCCATCTGAAGGAGGTGATCACCACGACGATTTACTGCTTTTCTCCTGAAGCCTGTTTTATAGCGGGATGTAAAAAGGTGTCAACTTCTGATGATGATTTCATCTGCCCCGTGCCGTAAACGGCATTGTTTCCCAGCAAGGGAGCCAGAACAACCAGAAATAGCGATGCCAGTCAGAAATCTTCATTGCAAATGCAAGTGGCCGCTCAGGGCCAGGGTCAGAGGGGGTCTCAGGAGATCTCTGTGATAAGCAGAGCAGAGGGCTGCTGGGGCAGGGCGGGCGGTGAGGACAGCAGGGACTGCTGCAGGAAGATTGTCTCCTTGTCGGGGTAGCACACTGATAACCCCACCGCAACCTCGTTCTCTCAGGGGAGTAACTGTGCTTTACTACCAGTCTCCCAGGCTTAATAACCCAGCCCAGCACCTCTGCTCAGAAGCATGTTGTGTGTGATATTCCACTTTTTTTTTTATATAAATTACCTGTTTCCTTTTGATATAATTAAATGGTTTCATGCTGAAGAAGGTGGAGACAGAATAAGTAACGAAGCCACCCTTTGTGCTGTAAGTTAACCCAGTGTGATCTCTGCTCCATCAGTGAGGGCATCGGTGATTTTTTCCCTTTGGGTTTTTCTAACTCTCTGCAGAGGAGGCGGCTGGTGGGACTTCAGAAGAGCATCAGTCCTTCCCCACAGCTGGGGCTGCCCCTGTGTCTCAGGTTCTCAATCCACTGTTAAGGTTTGTCAGCCAGCTCAGGTCTGCCAGGAGCTAAGCAGGCTTAACGGGAAAACATGGCTGGTGAAAGCACAGGACCCCTGCGTTCAGAGGAAACACAGCATGATGTGATAATTCATGATACTTTAACCTGCCTGACTCTTCCCCCAAACCAGGACATCCTAAAGCTTCTAAAAAGACTTACTTCTCTCATGCTGCACCCTCCACAAAACACCAGCCCCATGGGACCCATACACCCCTCCACTGCTTTGTGCCCCCCGCCCCCGGGCACCCCGGGGTGAGGCTCGTGGGGCTCTGGGTGTTACTGTCCCCTCGGTTTTGTGGCGAGAGGAAACTTGTGAACACCAAATGGGAGAACAGTGACTGCTTATTGTGGCATCTCAGGAAAGAAAAGGGCTCCTTTTAAGCTTTTTAAGATGGGTGAGAGGCTGAGTTGCCACTTCAGATGCTCTGCAAATGCATCCCACTGCCTGTCAGTGTTGGGACTGTAAGACCCAGAGAGTCCGTACTTGCCAAGAAACGCCAGCATCCAACCCAGCTGCAAAGGGATCATCTGGAATAGCACTTGACATAAAGCACTCTCAGAAATGAGACATTCCTGCCATGTATGATCTTCAGTAGAGAGGTTAGCCTTCAAGTCCATTAAAATATCTGATGGCTGATCCCTATTACGACATTCACCTTCATAAGTTTAGGAGAAGAGGAAGAAGTAATAACGGGATATACATTTCACAAAAAATTAGCCATCAAATATTTTATCTGCACAATGAACAGAGTATGTATTTTTTTCTTCCATAGCTAATCTTTGGAGAATAAAATCATTTTCCACAGTGGCTGTGAAATGCTAAAGTCCTGGAAAGATGAGGCCAGTTGCTCTCTCTAGGAACTGAAATGTATGTGCAGCATCTTGCCTATCCTGCTTGTGCAAAGGTGTGATTGCTGCAGTGTGTCAGCTGCATGGTCCATGAGCTGGGCAGCGATGTGCTCTGGGTACATGTGCAAGATACCCAAAACATGATCAGGCCATGCCGATGGTGAGTGGGATTGAACGAGGTGGAGGAAAGGCAAGGGCTCCTCTCCAGCAGCCACAGCCCCTTCACTCCCGCTGGGATACTCAGCCTTCACCTCCACAAAGCTCTTCAGGAAGAACAAAATAGCAAAAGCATGGATAAACATGAAGTCAGGAGACTATAAGAGTATGAAAGCATCTTCAGAAAAATAGAAGTAATATCCCGTTAAGGAAATGAGAAGAGAAAGCAAACATTGACCAATGACCTGGAAAAACACAAAATACAGCCCACCCCAAAAAAGGTGAGGAAGTTTCAGGAGCAGCTTACAAAACCCTTAACACCTAGAAAAGGGTTTGTTCAACCCTCAGGAGCTGGAAAATTGCTTGACAACCCATATGGCCTTTGACAACCCAGGTGTAAAAGGCATGCTCAGAGAAGGGAAAGCCATAGCAGGAAAACACAGGGCTTGTTTTGCATCGGTGCCCACCAAGGCTCAGGGAGGTCTCCACTTCAGAGTCTCTCTTTACAGGAGACTTGTCACGATTTGAAGCATTGCTAGAGAAGGTTACAGGAAAAAATGACAAGATAAACAGCAGCAGATTGCCAGGGCCAGATGGTGTCATCCACATGCTCTCAAGATCAAGAATGAAGTAACGGACCTGTTTGCCGCAGGGTGTAATCTTTTGCTCTAGACTGCCCCAATACCAGACTGAAAAGTGACAGATATGATGCTGTATTTTAACAAGGATTGGAAGGCTCCGTGGAGCTACATGTGATAGTCTGCCATCTGCAGCAGGCAACTTGGTGGAAGCTATTCCGAAGGCTGTAACGAGTAGACACATGGTTAAATATGGTCTGCTAGGAATGACTATTTTTGAGAAAATTCATGCCTCAAAAATCTACAAAGGGCTGGAAAAACCTGATTAACATGTAGGGGGTGAACAGGGAACAGGTTGCATTGTCTCCTCCAGGGTAGTATCTCCTGCCACCTGATGAAACCCATAGGTGACAGGCTCGAGACCAAGTGGAGGTAGCTCCTTTTGCCTCAGTGTGCAGCTAAGCTGTGGAAGCCCTTGCCTGCAGAAGCAGCAGATGCAGAAAGTTTACCTTGGTTCAAAAATTAAGCAAATTAATGGAGAGAAGAATCCACGGAGGGCTGTTCAATGTAAAAATACCAGCACTGCCTCAAAGCTGCACATCTCTGTAGGGTTGAAAAATACATCAAGGCAACACCTAAATTTGCTGGTCTTGTACTGCCTCTTAGATGCCTGGCACTGGGTGCTGTCAGACCAAGGCTGGTGGGCTACATGAACCTTAGGTCTAAACCATCTGCACTGTTCTTACACAAATTCAGAGCACTGCCTGCTGTGCCAGTGTCCATCTGGTCCCCTGAGGAGCCACCTGCCTGGGCTTACACTCTTCCTAACCTGAGGCAGGTATTTGGAATGGTGTTGGGAGGGAGAGGAAAAGGTCAGCAAGCCCAGGCTAAGGATGGCACAGCCCCAGCCACCCACGGCTGGTCCTTCATCCACACTGAACAGCCCATGCATGGCCTGGCAGCCCAAGAAAGCACGTCCTTGTGCTGTCCTTGCCCTGCACTCATGATTGACCTGATTCCCTACATGACAAGACTGGATGTGATCAGACCAAACCTGTCCTCGCATCCCTTGGCGCTGGGACACACGTGTTCAGTTCCCATTTCGTGCAGCCCTGAGAGCTGGCAGAGTGCTGTACACTTAAAGTGAGGCATTAACCTTCTCCCCCAGGGACAGGAAAAATCCTCAGTAGCATCAGTGCAACTCTGATGCTGTTACGCTGAATTCATATCATGCATGTGCGAGAGCAAAATATAGATCTTAACATCTTGGTGGGAAGGAAATGGTGGGGGGTGAGGACAAAAGATTGATGAGGGTTAACTTCCTTGCTCTCCATCACTTTTCTTCTGGCAAACTGTTTGAGAACAAACAGGCTCATCTCAAACACGTTCATTAAGGGAAGAGATGAATGAGCTGTTTAACATAGTTTATGGAATAAATAGGAAATAAGTGCAGTAATAATAACTGGAATATTATGTCAATTGAGCTCAATGAATGGTTATTGAACCTTGGCTTATTTTTAAGTAGCTAATTGCGAGGGTTTGTTATTAGACTGTTGTATGAAGTTTATCATCGTAGTTATACAATACAATACTACACTTACAGATGACTTCCACCGGTTGACTGCTCATTGGATGTTTACATTCTTTCACTTGTTTTTGACAGATATTTATAATTCAGCCTTATCTGTGTCTGCATATATGTTGGTTTATAATCTTTAATAGAGCTGATGGGGGGAATAAAATGTAATGTATAATTTATTTAATGAATTTGGCTACTTCTCCTGCTTACAAATATTTTTTCCAGCAGTTTATGAATGTCTCATGTTTATTTGTTATTCAACAAGTACTTCTGGGATGATTCTTAATGTTCCTTCCTGCTCTGTGAATTGTTTGTGAGAAGTTTGTTCCAAGCGCTTGGGAGAAAAGCCTGAACTGAGATGTTGGCTTTGATTAGTCACGAGAGTCACAGGCTCCTGCACACCCCCCGTGGCTGTGTCTAGCTGGGTGTTGAGTATCTCCAAGGATGGACACCCACAGGCTCTCTGGGCAATGTGTTTGTGTGACATCAGAGGAAAAAAAAGATTTTTCTCATGTTTGACACAGCTTGTCCTGTCCCAGGACAGCTGAGAAGGGCCTGGCTCTGCCGTCTGTACTCCCCCCGTCAGGTATTTATGCACATGGGCAAGATCCCCCTGAGCCTTGCCCAGGCTGAACATGGCATGCCTCAGCATCTCCTTGTACGCCTGATTCTCCAAGCCTTTAATCACCTCTGTGGCCCTTTGCTGGTCTCACTCCAGTATATCCATGTCTGTCTGGTACTGGGGACCCCAGAGTTGTCTGTCCAAAATGGATCAGCTGGTTTGAAGCTTTCTAATATTGCTTCAAAAGCTGCCATTTTCCTTGCACTTGTCAAGGATTACAAACACAAGGCTCAGTCCTGGACCCTAAATATGTAAATCTGATTGTCCCTCAGTGAGCAAACATCTTCATATTCACAGCTATAAACTAATATTCCCATTTCTGCAGCAATTTTGTCTTCCACGCTGAGCATGCACGTGGGCATGCCTTTCTCCAGAAATGGTGGCCCCTGGACCGCCGCTGCCTTTGGGGGAGCCAAGGGGTCCCGGCTCAGGGAGCCTGAGCTGGGTTTTGGTGCTGCTTCTCCTCTTCGCAACCCTTGAGGACTTGGCCGCCATAGCGCAACTTCCACTGGGGGAAAAAAGGAAGCTAGAGGTCACAGGGGCAGCATGTAGCATAGAGAAGGTTGATGGGGCCATGTGTCTGACCAACACTTTCCAGAAGCTGCTGACTTCCTTGGGACTTGCTGTGGGGACATGATCAGGTGGGCTGTGTCCCTGGGAATACAAACTGGCAGCATGGCAAAGACAAGCAAAACATCAACATAATAGCTCACTGTCCTCTTTCTCCAAGGCTTGCTGCAATACCTGATGTGATTTACCTCCTATGAGTTTGTTCCAACCGATACGCTGTAAGTCTGGGGTAAATGAAAGAGTTTGTGCTCGGAAGGGTTAGGGTGAAAGAATTTCTGTCCTTGCTCAATTTATGATATTGTGGGTCTATAATACTATTTTTCCTCTTGTATTAGATTTGAGGTGGATTTCTAAAACAAACAAACCAACAAAAGAACACTAGTTTTATAGCATCTGACGGCTGCAAAAATACATTATTAAATTCAAGAGCAAGGGCATAATAAAGGTGAAAAGTTAAGTAAAAGTGTTGACGCAGATCTCACCGCAGTCCTGGGCCCCTGGGCACTGTGCTGACGCCAGACGCGGGCAGCAGGCGGCTGGCCGTGCACACCGGAGTGCCTGCCCAGGCTTCGCTGCCTGCTGGCTGTCCCATAGCCGCTGTCCCCTGCTGCACTGCAGTTCGGTGCCCGTCTGCTCTGCTGTGCGCCAGGCTAAGCCGGGGGCATGGGAGGAATGAGTACTGGCCAGGGCTTGGCCGAGTCCCTCGGGGAGAGAGAACGGATAGCCACAGGCAAAGGAGTTGGGGAATGCTCCCAGGCTAGGTTTTGTGGTTTCTTGGCAGGGTTTGCTGCTTGTTTGCACGCTTCTCTTTATTACCATCCATTTATCAGATGAAAAATCAGCTAGAATACGCTGCTCTGCTGATGTTGCTGGCTTATGCAGGGCATCACTGGGTGGCTCACAGGTGTGAGCAGGTAGATGCAGCAGGTTGCTTTCCAAGTGAATAATTTTTCATCAGAAATCATGACACGGCAACAGCAACATTTTCCATCCTCCACCCAGGCTTTTGGCATTAGGTCTGTGAGGAGGTTTGGGCTGTGTTCCTTTTCTGAACGGAGATGTAAAAATGCATCCTAAGTAGATCTTAATTTATTGTGTGGAGTGCGGAGCCGTACTCCGGCTCAGCTGTGGCAGGGATCAGGCAGGTGGGACCGGGCTGCTCTGGCCTCTCCCGAGGGGAATAGGTTCAGTGCCTTGCTGGGGGTGTGTAGGCAACACTTTCTAAACACTTTCACCCATGTAGCTTCGACATGGGTCTGCTGTTGACCTAAAAAGAGACATGTGGTCCCTTAGGAGCTCTGAGAAGTTCCTCCCATGAGGCTGGTGGAGCGGCAGTCCCTGGAGCAGAGGGGAACCACAGAATCCCTCCCCAAACACCAGGCAGCTCATGTGCTCATCCCTTGGATGAGAGAGACCAGCTGGAAGATGCCTGGGCTGGTTGGGAGCCCCAGGGAGAAGAGGACAGTGTTATTGTGAGGTTTCTTTCTCACAGGTTCTGTAGCTACAGCAGTCTCTAATTAGGCTCTCTGAACATACCCTGCTTCCAGACTTGTTTGTGGGTAAGATTGACCTTTAAAAAAGAGAACTGAGATACCCAAGGGGCTGGGCATCTCCAGAACTGGACAGCAGGTGAACATTAATCTGAGAGACATAAATTTTTTATGCTACAGCTTAAAACCTCCAGTTGTCTGCACGATTTACTTCCTCGCCTCACTGGGCTTGTTCCTGTACCCAACAGAAGCATTGTGAGAATAACGTTACAGTGATGGAGGCCAGGCAAGCATCTTGCAGTTCATGTCTCCACGTCTGTGGATGGCTGTGCCCAGGATGGGCTCTGAGAGACCTGGTGCCTTGCTGCCGGGTCCCCTTCCACCACTGTCCACCTCCTCGGGCATCAGATTCCCTGTGAAATGTGGACAGTGATGTTGGCTTCCCCCGATAAACCCCAATATGACAATCTCAGTTACATGAGGAAATGAAGCTCATACAATTTGCCACCCCATGACTCCAGGACCTGCTGCTTTTATGAACACATTGCCAGGACTCACTGTTCTAGGTGAGAAAATCAATGAGGAGTGTGGGATGCACCGCTGTCTCATCAGCACCTCCATTCATTCCTATGGACAAATTCCTTTGCCACAGTGAGAAAAATCAGCTGAAAATCAGTGGAAATGGCAGGGTACCATCCTGCCCCAGTGCCCGTGTGACCTGGGGCTGGCTGCTCAGCGTGGGTGGGTAGAGGCAGGTCCCACAAGCCGAGGTCACTGCGTGTACAGCAGTGCGGGGCCAAGCCAGGTGCATCCCGAGATCCCAGGCACCAGCCACAGGGGTGAGGAACAGAGTGAAAGCCTTGCAGCAAACTGCGATTGTTTTATGCCACATTTATGCAGTAAATCATCACCTTTTTAATAGAGCTGCTGTGGGAGCAGAGATGGAGACATAAAAGGAAAAAAAAAATATCTGCGTGTTGCATTTTGCTGTAATGAAAGACTGCTAATTGTGTCCAATGTGCGCTCGTGTTTATGTTACTGTTTTGTTACACAGCTCCTAAATTAAGTTGGCTCTAAAACAAACCCTCCTACAGCAGCCCTGCGTGGCCTCCCTGAGCGGCTGTGTCTCGGTGGCTGGTTGAGCACACGTGTCTCTTGTTCCCTGCATGCAGGCACTATTGATTAGCACTTAATTATAAAAATTGTGTTTGTTCTGAGGACAAGGAGGATGTTCAATGGGGAAACCTCTTGGGAAGAAGCTATTTAAAAGCCTTGAACGAGATGGAGGTGGGACCGGTCCCTCAAAGGGGGACCTGTTTCTGTTGATTTGCGGTGCCTAGGATGGTTCCTGGTGTGATGGGTGGAGGGGGTGCCCTGTCCACCCATGCCTGCCACATCTTCCACCCTCGAGTGTTGGGCTTCCCAGGATGGACCTGAGGCTGGTTGCTTCACCTGGATGCGGTAGCTGCAACCAGCCAGGGCTACTGCTGGGCTGAGCTATGCCAGGAGGGGTCCTTCCAGCTCCTTGTCCACCCCGTCTGTCCAGGCTGGCTCTGGAGCTTTCTCTGGCTGGTGGTTCTGCGTGTGTGCCCTCTTCCAGACTGTGGATGCATGAGCAGCAGTTATGCCCTGACCCTTTTGGGGGCTGATTACTTGTTAATACCACCTCTGCTGTGCAAAACTTCTTCCCCTTCTGTTTTCCCCTTTGCAAACACGAAGTTCTGCCTCTTCTGTCACTCCCTTCCTTGTTCTCCTCCTAGCCAGGGAACTGCCTTCAGGTGGTTCCAGTTTATATCTGAATGGCAAAAAGACATGATTAAGGAAAGTGCTTTCTGCTTTTTGTTAACAGACCAGAAAAGTACATAAAAAAAAGTAACGCCTGTGCCAAAGACCAGAAGGTGTCTTCTCACAGCTTGTGCAATGCTGAAAGCAGTTGGTCTGCCAGCAGCTCAGGATTTTGGGACAGACAGTCACCGTGCTCACTGCTTGTTAGCACAGGTGGGGGTTTGCCAGTGGGGTGGAGGAGAACTGACACCCCCATCAGCAAGGGCTGTAGAGCAGCGGGGGCACAAACACACAACCCTGTGTGAAGAGATCTGCGTCACTGTAAGAGCCTAAGTATGCCCACGCCAAAGTCAGGAGATGAGAATTTCTCTGTGAAGGGATTTGGCAGATGCATTGAGAACCCCCCACGGGGCAGCCGCAGTGCCTGGGCAAACGGGACCACCGCAGGCGCTGCCGAACGTGCCGTGGCTGCCGCCGTCCCCAGCACCCAGCTCAGCCGCCCGCCAGCAGCCCCTGCCTGGCCTCGCTTTGCAAACCAGTTCCTCTGAAACGGAACGGAGAAAGGAGAGCTGCCTGATCAGGTGGGAGAGGCGCTGCTAAATGTTTTCAAGGGAGCCATTTCATTCCACTCTATATAAGCCCATCTGACAAAGAATTCCAGATCTGTGGAAAGCCATCATTCTTCTGTGAACTGCTGGGAAGGCTGGTGTGCAGTTTGCTTGTTTTCTTAATATTAAATGAATTCTGCTCTGATCTGCAGAGTTCATGACATACTCAAGATTTCCACTGCTTTTTCTTTGCTAGTGGGGGAATGAGACGCCTGCCTAAGATGTGTGTAAAGCTTTAGTAAAGGGCGAGCAAGGTCTTGTGCTGTTCCTTTCATGGGAAAGGTTTTTGCTAAGAGGCAATCCAGGCTGTGTAAGGTGGAGAAAAAGAAATATTTTAGCTATACTCTGTGTGTCTTACTACCTTTAGAGTTTGGAAAGTTGGTAGATGAATGCTTCAGCCCTTCACGTAGCTTTCAGATGTCCTTATAATCGCCTTGAATGGAAGGAATGGGAGAAATAAAAGCAATAAGCATGGCCCAGTGCAATGGATGGCTCCTGAGGGAGCGACTCTCCTATTGCAGGTTTGCATTTCTCCTTGGGAAAGCTGGGATGTGGATATACAGTCTTCCAAGGGTTGTCACTAAATACAACGTGGAGATACACCCACGGCATTCCTGGAGGTGACCTGTGGGCTCAGGGAAGGGGCTGCACTGGCAGAAAGGAGCCTGGGGCTGGTGAAAGCAGGGCTGGGGGGCTGGGGAGCAGGGGCAGATCCTCGGGCAGCCGAGCAGAAGCACTGCTCGTTCAGCCCCACCAGCTCAGCCTGCTGACAAACCAGGCTGGGAGGGTTTTGCACTGAGTGATCTGGAGGACTGAGACAGCTCCTGACGTGGGGAGCTCCTTGCTGCTGCTGGACTGATGACCATTAAAACATTTCCAGTTGGCTATGAAACAGCCAACCTATAGTTAAAGCATAGCTGGCCAGGTAAAGGGATGGGTTGTTTCATACTGTTAACCCCATCATGGAAACCAGAGCAGGCAGCAGAGAAATGCCTTCCCCTTGCCCTGTGCTGGGAAGCCCCTGGTATGAATTCGGGAGCGCCAGGGCCACGTCCTGTTGCTCAGCCACTGAGCAAAGGCAAGAGCTCGTCGCTCCCTCCGCTGCCTGCTTCCTACAGCAGCTGCTGGGGCTTTGGGCAAAACGTGGTGCAACCCAGGCGCCGTGGGACTTGATTTGCCAACGTATGCTCCTGAGCAGTATAACCAAAGCAGAGGTTCATGGTTATACTGCAGTGGAGAAATGCTGTATTAAAGCAGGAAATATCCAGTGTGCATGGCAAATGAAAGGGTTTTTCATTTGTGTTCGAAAGGAGGAAAAATACTGCCAAGCCTAGTTAATAACACAGGAAAGCTCTTGTGGCTATCAGGGATCTTCAGCTCTAATCCCCTCTGATAACAGTAAATTGAACCAGCTCCTCTGCTGAGGTTTTTCTGTAGCTGGATCATACTCATATAATAAGAGAAATGGGCACTGCCTCTCCTATTTACCATTTCCTCATTTAAATAAGTTTTTTAACTGCACTTTTCTTCCTTCAGAGACAGCTGATTTACTGCATTTTAAATGGGAACCACTCCTGCAACAATACCTTTTTCTATCGAGATTTGTAATCAGGCTGTTTCTGTTGAACTGTTGTTATTCAAGTTATTAATTTGTCATTTTGCACAGAATATGATCACAGAAAGAGATGAGCAAAAGGGTCTCTGCACCTGCAGGCAGAGCAGGATGGATTTAATTAGAGCAAAGAAAGCTGCAGGTTTTATTTTGGGTATGTGGTTGTTGGTTATTTTTTCCTCAGCCCAGCATTTTAAAAGCTTACACAGCAATTTGCATAAATTACTATGCACATTTTTTATTTAGATTCTTACACCTAATTTGATTAATGATGATGACTTTGACAGGGTCATAACAAATGTTGTGTAAGGGAACAAAATGTATCCGTGATGGTGCTATTCTCTCTGGAGGGAGAGCGCAAACACTGGAAACTAGTCTTTAGCATTGATTTGAAGATAATTCCCTCGCTCTTGGGACTGAAGCAGAAGGCAAACGCTGGTGTCCATGGAGCCTGGGAGGTGGAAGCCTTTGCACTGGATGTGACGTTTGTTTTTTGAACGCAGCCATCTGTGCCGTCCTACCTGGGCCAGGGTGAAAGGCAGGGTTTCTTCTGATGGGAGTTGTCTGGGGCAGGTGTTAGTGTCCCACCCAGTAATTCAAGTTTGAATGATGATTCAGACCTCTTGAAAGAGCCAGACACTTGAAATGCCCTCACTCTGCTTGCTGGCTGACCCAGTGAAGCGGAGGGGTTTGTCCATTGCTTCTGTGTGCAGCTCGAGCCAGCAGCCGGGTCCTGATCGGGTGCAAGCTGGCGTTTGCACCAGGGAAGTTGTTGGGAAGAGTAGAAGTATTAATTAGAAGATGCTGATGTTTTTATCCCCATCTCTTTCCCGCAGGGAGCAGTGCCACACTTTCACCCCTATTTTTTTGCTGGGCAGATAGTGCAGCGCTGGAACAAATCCCCGAGAGGCCACGGGATCAGCATCCTCGGAGGTTCTTGACACTCAGCTGGGTAAAGCCACGGCTGATCTGGTCTAGTGCTGGTGCTGGACCTGCTTTGAGAAGGGCCTTGGGCCAGAGACCTCCAGAGACCCCCGGCAGCTGCCCTTTCTGTGGTGTCTCTGGTTCTGCACAAAGCCAGCACCAGTCTCGTCTGCCTGGAAAAGCTGCTGTAGGAGTGACTTTGGGTGAAAGAAGGAGCTAAGATTACGATCCCACTCTCTGCGTGAATTAAAAAAAGGAATTTTGCGGTAAGAAAAGCCTCATTTTTATTGACGCTGCACAGAGGCAAGTGATTTTGCATCTAGTTTTAGGAGAGCAATATAACTGGCTTTGACAGCCTGGTCTAATAATAATAAAAAGGCCCAGCTCCTCATAGTGCAACCTGATAGCAAAACTGGAGTGTGAATTTATCCCATAAAAATTCATCTACCATGGCTAAAGCCCTGTAAATTGAATTCTGTATTTTGGTTGTTAAATAATAATAAAAAAAAAACAACAAAAAAACCCCCAAACCCACAACAGCATGATGATAGAAACACTGCTCAGCTCTTGCAATTGTATCTTGTTAAAACATCACTTAGAGTAATTTACAGGGTTTGATTAAAACATATATTTAAATGAACTATCATTTCCCATCTCTCCACTTATCCTCCTACCCCCTCCCCCCCCCCCCCCCAGGATGTAAAACATTCCATTGAGGCTGGATTTCTTCAAACAGAAATGATGAGCCTATTACCCTGCACAGTAAAACCCTGCCACACTTTGGTGCTGACTATATACCGCATTGTCACCAGCCACGAGCTTTAGTTAGCACTCGGAGGGTCGAAGGATGTGCAAGATGGTTCCTTTGGTGGCTGGAGATGTGTCTGGGTACCTGCAAGTAGCAGCGGGGGAGATGCTGCCCCATGCCCAGGGTGCTGCCCCCACCTCGCCCTGCCCACCTTCACCCCTAGCACCCACCTGGGGTTATGCCCAAAAATGCTGCCGAGAGCACGAGGCAGGATGCCTGCAAGCATAAAACCTGGGCAAAAGGAGATGAATTTGTATTAAAGTGCTTTTAGACATCAGAGAGTGGGTTCCTTGACTGCACTCAGTTAAGGTCAACTATATTAGACTGGAGCAAAAATCCACCAAGCTCAGTATCTGCCTTTGACAGCAAGCGAGAGGGAGCAAATATAATGATAGCTCCTTTGATCACTGTCCCAAGAGCCAGGAACATGTAGCTCATGCACTCCCTGAGCCAGAGGCTCGCGTTTTTGTTGAATTTAAAGGCCTTCAATGGATTATTCTTCTATGAACTTGCCAGCTGCTTTTTGAACCCGTCTAAAATTTCCTATCTGCAGGCTCCTGCAGTGAGAAGTTCCACAGCTGAGCCATGTGATGTGTGAAAAGTGCCTCCTTTTGCCTGTTTTGAACTTTTCAATTACTGGTTTCACTTAATGATCCCAAATTCTTGCATTAGAACAGACCACAAAGAGTAATTTTCTACCTACTGTCTTTGTGCTGCATTCCATCTTCTGTCCCTCTCTATTCTGATTTTCTGTCTCCCATCCTGAAAGGTCCTAATCTGTTTAGCCATTTCTCATTTGGAAGCTGTTTCATACCTTTGATGACTTTTGCTGCTTTCCCCTGGACTTTTTTCATTTCCGCTTTATTCTTTCCAAAACAGAAAGACCAGGCTGTGCCCAGCTTTCAAGATGCAGGCAAGCCATGAATTTATGCAGTGGCATAAAGCAACAAAATAGATGTTCTCTATTTTTTCTGTAATAATTCCTACTGTTTCATTTGCTTTTTTGACCGTTTCTGAGTTTTCATGGAGCAATCTGTTATAGCCTTGAGATCCTCATCTTGCATGCTCAGAGTCCAATATTAGAAATACAGAATTGCTTATTAGCCCATGTGCATCACTTTACATTTATCCATATTAGACGTAATCCATCATTCGGTTGCCTGCTCACCCTGTCTCTCAGGTCTTTCTGCAATTCTTTGCAGCCAGCTCTGCAGCCAGCTCCTTTCTTTCTTGCTCTCAGTAACTTGGTGTAACTGGCAAACGCAGCCAATGCAGCAGAAGTACCCGGAGGCACGTATGCAGCTGGATGTACAAGACCATGCAGTGGTAAATCCATAGGCACACCCAAACCAGCACCACTCAGGATCACTCTGTGTGGCCCCGTCAGTGAAGTGCTGATGGCCTTTGTTTCTGTGCGCGGTAGCCACCAGATTTGGGGTCCTGGTAGAATTTCCCCCTGGGGCATGCTGCAAGAAGTTGAGAATACGGAGGAAGGTTTGGGCTGACCGAGAGCTTCCTTCCCTACAGGTTATCACTGACATTTCTATTGCAATGCCCCGAACCGGGTCAGCCTCATGACATTAAATGCAGTTTATAATTATCTAAACCAAGTTGCATCTGACACGCTTTGACAGATCCCAGTCCATCTTCTGTTTCGAAGACCACTGTTAGAGCCCTGATTATTCCATAACTTTAATTCTGTTGGTATGTTGCCACTGCTTTCCTGTGATGTGCATTCCTGAGAGATGTGAATTTTATAATAAAACACGTAAATTTACAAGAAATCTCTCCAGAAATAATATTCTGTGAATTTTCTGTTAGCAATCTGCAGCAGTGGTGTGGTTAGCAGCAGCAGTAAATGAAGTACCCTTTTCACAGCTGCATTGCACTGGAACCCACCAAACATTTCTGTATCAGCCCACAAATAAGACTGAGCAACGGCTCTGCCAGAGAACAGGGGCATGGACAGGCACAGCAACAAAATTTTTCCACTTCAGGGCTATTTCGTGTTTGCAAAATAAAGATGCAAGCCTTGCCTCATGCAAGTGGTGGTTTTGATCAGCCCTTCCCCAAAAACCCACAAAGAATTACTTCCCGTGTACTTTATGGGACAATGAGCAGTCCCTCTGAAGCGCTGCCTGAGCTCTTTTCTCTCTGCTCAGGTCTGCCACCTGCTAATGCACATGGCTGGCTCAGAGCACTTGCAGGATAAAATGATGGAGCTGGAGCATCTGAAGGATCAGGCAGGTCAAGCGGCCGGGGTCTGGGGGAAGAATCCAGCCGACCAAAACCTTAGCTAAGCAGTCCTGCGCTCTGAAAGGGCTCCTGTCCTCCAAGGACTATGAAATGCCTCTGCATGGGGAGGAACAACCTGAAGGAGTTACTCAAGGTGGTGGTGGCATGCTGGGTGTGCTCCTGGGTGGCAGCCACTATGATTAGCATGCAGAAGGTGCAGAGGTGAGGAAGACCCAGCACCGCTGGCTGCTTGGACCTGGCATTGGCTTCAGCTGTTGTTGCTATCATCTCAGAGCCAGTTAACTAGTCCTTGCTAGTCATCACAGCTCCTGTTGGAGCTAAAGAGAGATTCTGGCATCACTAGAGGACATTTTCATTTCTCCATCACTGGTCCAGCTTGGAGTAGGCTGTTCCCCTCCTGAGCCCTGCAACCGATGCAGTGAGATGAGCCTCCCTACACGCCCATTAAAGCCAAACCTGAGCATCACCCTGGCACCAGCTTGATACAAATCTGTTACCAGCGTCTGACCATCTTTCTGCAGAGTTAGAAGATTAAATCAGCCCTCGTGACGGCTTTCTGCTGACACCAGGAGGACGGGCAGTGACCACGCTGATGTGAGAGTGATGCAGACAAGTGCCTGATCTGAGATAAAGCCAGCACAAAGCTAACCTGTGTGGCTCTGAGCAAACCTGATCCAGCGGGGAAAGCCTGCAGTGCCTGTCATCATGCAGCTACAGCACCTTTCATTTGGCACTAGATCCTCCAAATTCAGCTTTTACCGCCAGCCAAATGTGGCCTTTGAACTCTGTGCTCTCAAGGAAGGGAACACCAGGGGAAAACAGACCATCTGCCCCCTCCCCGAGTTTGCTCCACCCAGGAGCATCCCTCAGGTGGGTGATCGCATCCCCATGTGGTGTTGGAAGCAGATGCTGTTTTGGCACCCACTGAGCAGCAGTGCACCCTGCTCTGGGGTAGAGCTGCTGAGCTCCCCAGCAGCTGGGAACGCTTTGAAGAGCTGAGCTCTACCCAAGGCTGGCTTTTTTTCCTCTCCTTTTTTGAAAGCAGCAGTGGGGACCTTTGGGCACTTCAAAGACTGATTTTGATCACTTACCTGATTGAAGCGATTGCCTCCTTTAACTTCGATATTTCTTGTCATTAGCCTAACAACCTCCAGGATTAAGGTATTCATCTTCAAAAGCCAAACTGGCTTTGTTTATGCTGGGGCTGGGGCTGCTTTTGCTTTTCCCAGCATGGGATTAATTTCTCAGCACTGGTCAACAGGGGTCATGCTCTGCCCTGGAAACCAGGGGGCTCTGCAAGAGCCTGCATCTCCCCTCATCGTCCCTCACTTTATTTGCTATGGAGATATTTAATTCCACTGGTCTTAGTGTGGGATTAAAGAGGAGGATGTGTCCTCTTCTCTTGCCAGCTTTAGAGATAACTATTTTTTCACATATTTACCAGGGACTTGTGTGCAATCCTTGCTGTTTCATATTTCAGAAGAGCTGGGTTTTGCAGGGCAGTTGTGCTCCCTGTAACCCAGGGTGTGCTTTTCTTGTTGCAGTAACACCTGGAAATCGAGAGGAGTTAGGGCAGCCTGCACCCACCTGATGCTGGGTGTTCTGCAGCTGGCAAGTTGGACCCAAACAGCTTGAGGGTCTGAGACAAACCAGAGCAGACGGATGGATCAGACAGCCCCCAGAGTGAGCCAGCTGGTGGGATGTTTACTAGAAAACACAGGCTTGCACCACTGCAAACCAGTCCTGCCGTGGTCAGTTACTGGGGGGCCGAGTGTGAATGAGAGCTTCTGCTCCTCACCCACGTGGCAGGTGGCTCATGCCCTTCTCCCCATCGGCCGCTTGCTGTAGCCCCCCTAGAGCCCCCTTTCCCTTGTGTGACTCAGCCTGTATATGGCCATGGGGCAGCCATAATTTCTGGTTCCTCTCTTTGTGGGGAGACCATCCAATTTACTGTTTGGCTTTTTATCAGAAGATTTTGGGCAAGCAGACAATAGCCTTGGCTAGGCACAAATCTGGACCAGAACACCTCCATCTTTATTGCACTTGAGAACTGGGGTGGTGCCTCTACCTGCATCTGTATCTACAAGAGTAAACACCCCTGGGTCCTTCGACAGGAAAGCACTGCTGCGAGGGCTCAAGCCCCTGGGTTCTACGGCCAGCACCGACGCCTTTCTGGGTATAAGTTCCATTTTCTCTGATCAATTCCTATCTATGCTAATAGCTGAATTAATATGCTGAGTGGGATCACCCCCTGCTGTCCCTCCCCAAGGGACTATTCCCTCTTCAAGCTGAAGCAGCAACAGGCTGGTCTCTGCCCTCACTGCTCTTAGGGCTGTCGTAGCCGGCAGGGATGGAGGGAGCGCAGTGAGCGGCTCGGAAACAGAGATGTCAGTCTGGCCTGATTTGCTCAGCCTTGAGATCCTCCAAACTATGAATTTTCTGAACATTTGTTTCTCACAGTAGGAGCTATTGTTTCTGACATATTTATCCAGCTCAGTGCTACCTTGAGATATCGTTTTTGACAGATAACCTTCTTAAATTAAACATACAAATGTACCGTACTGAGAGGGAAGATGTGAGCACTAATGGTTCTGAGGATGATGGAGGAACCTGCCCATTAGCTCCTCCTGAGCTGCTAAATTTGCTCCTGTATTAGGAAAAGAGGGCCAGCATGATCAAAGGGGTAATGGGGAGAGAGATCACAGGTTTGGTATTTAAGATGAAATGCTGTTCAAATTGAGGGGTGGGAGAAGCAACCTTCGGCATGAGTGTACAGCTCTAACAGCTGCCAGGAGCACTGGCAAACCTCCGGCCAGAAGTGAGAGGGGGGATGCAGGAGTTCAGCCCACCCTTCCCCCCCAGGGGTTTGCTCAGGACCACAGCAGAGTCACCCAGGCCAGAGGGTACCACAGGCGCCAGTTGCTCCTAAGTGAGAAATGATTGTCAAAGGCTGAACAAAACCTTTCCTCTTTCAAGTTTATGTATTAATTTATGAAATTTATTTCAAAATTTACTGCTTGATTATTCTAAAAATGAGTAGTTCACACAATTTCTACCTAATTGCTGCCACTTATTACCCCCTACCTCTGCCCTGCCCCTCTCATGGGAAGGAAGATTTCAATCTGATCTTTTTTTCTCCTGGCGTCTCTCTGCCTCCAAGTTCCTACTATTTTTCTTCTCTTCATCCCATTTTTTTTCCCTCATTGATGAAAACACTTTGACTGATTCCCCACCTCCCTCCCCCAGATGAAATGCCCAGTTCCTTGACACACTGAAATTGTTAATAGTTCTTGCCGCATCTTTTCCTAAATGGAGTATTTTTGAAGAATTACTTAGCTCAGCGCTCCATCAGATCCTTGTCTGTGCTGGGCAGACACACAGGCGGTAGCTGTGCAGCACTAACATCAGCCCTGTGATACCACGCTGCTGTGTGTCTATAATTAAGCTGGAGGTTTATGATTCAGTGTCTAGGCTTTGTTTTTTCTTAGTGAACTGTGAGGAACTCTCCAGAGGAAGCATTTTTTGCTGTTTGCTCAATTGCAGTTATATATATTCCTCCTGAATTCTCTCCCCACATAATGTCAAGAGCACTCTTTTGAAAAATGGATAATCTATACGGTGAATTTCACAGCCAGGTTCCATTTTTAAAAGTCAAAGATAAAACCCAAGCAGCAGGAAGGAAGAAAATGAAAAAAAAAAGGAGAAGAAAAAGAGCGTAAGAATGAAAGGAGGGAGAGAAACAACTGTAAAAAGAAGTGGGGAAGAAGCAGGAGATGGAGCCACGCTGCAGGAGCACTGCCTCGTTTGGCACTAAGCTGCAGGAATGAGGGGCAAGGGGAGGAAGGGCTGTTTCGGGAATCTGGAGAAAATTGTTGTGTCCAAATGCCAGCCTGCCTCAAAAAGGTGTTTTTGCATGGCTCACCCTATGCCCCCCTCCACCAGCCAGTCCCTGTTTCCTTCTGCAGGGTGAAATCCCCCCCGGCAGGACAGCCTGCCCCACTGCGGGGCTGCTCAGCCACCAGCCCAGCCCCAGTTCTAGGTCTGTAACAATTTCCCAGCTGAGGTTTGGATCTCATCAGGGCTTTCCTATTCCTGGATCGCTACGCAGAATCTGGCCACTTTTCATGTCATTTTTCAGCATGACAAAGGCAGTTTCTGCATAGACACCCCTGCAGTGCCAAGGTACCCCTCACACCTCTCCCTGCCCCTTCCACCTCACTATCTCCATCCAAACCCCTGATGACAAGGGGCTGCTGCCATATGGTTTTATTGTTCTGTTGTGTCACGGCACTACAAAACTAGCTGGCTGCAACAAGGCTTTCCCACACAAGGTTCCAAAAGTTCATCTACCATCTGTGCTGTTTCTTCATCCTCTTCAGGCC
>JAVJGI010000002.1:1898664-1929512 GCA_035590275.1 Ibycter americanus | reverse complement strand
AGCCACAGCTGTACATTACCCACATCAGCCAACCCACCGCCCCAGAAGCAAGCCCACAGCTGTATATTATCAATGTTAATTAACCCTCTACTCTTCCTCTACACTGTTGCATATCACATACAGGCTTAAAATTCACTTCAGAGGAGGAGGAGTAAATAACAGCAAATATTTGAGAATACCTTGAAGTAACAATGGCAATTTCAGCCAGAAAAAGGTAGGAAGGATAAAAAAAGAACTGAACAATGTAACCTGGGAATTTCCCAGACGAAATGCTTTGGAAACAGAAGCACGTTTCATTAGAAGGTTTTCATAGCAAAGCCTTTTGTGTCTAAAGAGTTGGGGTTTTCTTTTAATTTCTAGAGAGTTTTGAAATTCAAGAATCTGCTTAATTGGAGAAAAAGGTGTTAAAGAACTAAATGGACCCTGAGAAACAGATTGGATTAAATGGAAAGGTTTTTATGTAACCCTGGGAGAGAGGCTAGTTTGGTGGGACAGTGGCACTGGAGAGGTGTCCAGTTTCCCAGTGCATTCGTCAAAGAAGTCTGTATTTGCCCACAGTCCAAAGTGCAGGTGGGGAGGGTGGGGTAAGACCCTCTGGTTTGCTGGAAGAATATCAGGAATTGAGAAAATGGGGAACTCGGCAATGCTGCAGGGCACGGCGTGAGCACGATGCCGTGCCCCCCACGAAAGGCCAGGCAGCATCCCAGCCCCTGCAGACGTGTGGAACCAGCCCCCAGCAACTTTCCATGAGGGATGTAGATGCACCTTTTATATGATAGTGGTGCAATTAGAGTCCCTGCCTGCCATAGGGAAATCGAGCCTTCACACCCTGGGGTTTAGATATAGGTCTGTACCTGAACCACGACCAGTAGGAAAATGTGCTTTGCAGTTACACCTCCGCATACAGTCACTTTTACATGCCTTGAACAACTCCGTTTCAGGCTTTTAGTAAAACATTACAAGCCGAATTCCAAGCTCTTCTGATTTTCTCTGCCCATTTCTCTGCTTGCTAACGATGGTTCCCATAATTGCAGAGGCTGGCAATACGAGCCAGTCGCATTTCTGCCAGAATCCACAAGTGGTTCTTCAGAAGAAACAAACAAAAGAACGGGGGGAAAACAATTTTTGCAATTCATCCCCCATGACTGGTTACAACGGTGGATGAGCAACGCTGGTGGTACACTCATGCTGCGACGGAAGAAAACACGTATGAAAGGTGGTGGGAGACTTCAGGGAGGGGAAGGAGAATGAGCACCAGCAGCGTAGCAGCAATAATTAAAAATCCTCTTGGGAAATTTAGGGCAGTCCCCAGCCACCGCTGTGCAATGTGAAACAATTAACTCTACTAAAGCTAAGAGCTGTTTAGACTAATTGGACACCTTGCCAGTGAGCTAGAAAGACTAGCAAATGAGTGTTAAGCAAACCCCTGGTGTGGCTCATGAATTGTAAAAATGTTGTAGCTAATAGGATTCTGGCTGGATTGAAAGGGAAGAGACTTGGATGTTCAATACGTGAACTCGGCAAAGGGCTCGGAGGAGAAGCGGCGGTTGTGCTGGGTGTCCTTCAAACAAGCACAAGTGACTGCGGCTGAGCGAAGAGCAACATGTTCTGAAGGGGAGAAAGTGCTTGAATAGTGACATTTTTCTCTAGGCAATTCCTGTTTAGGAAGACTCGGGAGTTAAAATTCAGGCAAGAAGTAAACACACGCGGCAGTGAAGCTGGCTTGGAAACCTGACAGCAGCTGGGAGCTGGGGGAGCGCAGGGCAGAGTGCCTGTAACCACACAGCACCCAGGAATGCGGAGAGGAGGGAGAAGCGGGGATGAGCTTTGGCCATCTGTGGCCACCAAGGAGCTGCCTTCGGCCTCACCGTGCCCTGCTGCCAGTGCCAGCCCCACGAGCCTGCCCTCGGCCCCCTGGCCACGGGGGCTCCTGCTCTTTGGCCCCACACCTGAGTCTGAGCAAGGCAGATAAGACCTGGAAAACTGTTTTTCATTGTGTTTCTTTGTGTTTGGAACTGAAAACACCAAAGAAGAAAATTGATGCATGCAGTATGGCAACAGGCTCTTGCTGGAGAGCCTCACTTCGCTTTTGTTGTTGGTTGGTCGTTGCTTTTTTCACTTTCACAGGGAAGACACAACAAAAGTATATTCAAGCGAAAATGAAACATTTTGTTACAATGGAGAGGTTTGTTTGCTTTGGATTTTCCCTTTTGTTTGCTTTTGTTCCTAATGGCTATTTCTAAAGAAAACATAACTTCATAAGAAATTCACAGAAGAAGTTGGAAAGCCCTCAGCAGAGGGTGCCTGTCCCTGGGAGGTGCCTGGCTGAGGACGGGCTGGGGGGAGAGCCTGGGGTGCGGGTGGGCAGAGCATGGATGGGCACTGTGCTCCACCAGCCGGGGGGCAGGGTCGCTCTGGCATCAGACCCCCCTGCTGCTGCCTCCAGGGCTGCTGCCTGCTGGTCTGCAGCTGTGTCTGATGATTTCAGTGCTCCCTATGGGGTGTGTGAATCCCATCGAATGCAGGGGACACTTCATGCCCATCCGTGTTAGGGTGCAGATCGCACTGGGAAAGCCAGTGGGAACCTCCTGCTGTCCTTCGCCTTGCCACATTGCCTGGGCATCCTGAGGGCTGGAGGAACAGGACAACCTCTTGTTGCATGTGCTATCATGCTGACCTGGAGCCATCCTGTGTGGACAGGCTGCCTCCTAAGCAGAAGTGATTTTCCAGTGGAGGCATCACCCAGCAGTTAGGAGATGATCTGCTCCAGGCCACAGGATATCTCAGATCATTTCCACAGAAACTCAGATTCGGGCAGGTACAAGGTGAATGAAGCACATTTTGGGTTTTCCCCTGGCCATGAGTTTATTTTCTCACCCGATGGCCGGGACTTGCCACGGCCCTGCAAGGAGCCCTCTGCAGAGCCAGGAACCCAGGGGCTCTGAGTTCGGTGTGATAAACCACCCGCCGTGAGGGGGGCAATCTGCCCCAGGAGGGGGAACGCTGCCAGCAGCCAAGGGTGCCGAGTCACAGCCAGGGCAGCCAGGAAAGCATCACACCGGTGGGGCGGCTCGGCTCAGGCAGCGATGGCCCCAGAGGGCAGGGCACAGGCAGAAGCTGCCCAGCCACCTCAAGCCTTTGATCTTGCGCAGGTTCCTTGTGGGCCCGTGTAGGTTATGTGTCACCCCATAAAAGCCTTTTCTGTACCAGGACAAATTGAACCCATTAGCACATGACCCAGTAATTCCTCACTTCTAGGAAGGAGAAGTGCCCTAAAAAAATAAAAGCACAAGCTCCCCCCCATCCAGTCTCCCACAGGATTGTGGAACCCAGTATTCATCTACTCTTTTGCTTTCAGAGTCAGTTCCTAGACGGGGAGTGCGAGACCTCACCTCTGCCGGGGAGAGCGACAGCCGGGCTTGGAGACCTTTGCTGTTCCCGGGATTGACCTGCCTCAATCCCTGGCTTCTCCAAGACCTTCCTGGGCAAGCAGTGACTTTCTCCTCAGGTAGGCAAGGACTGACTGAAGGTATGATCACTTGTAACCCTGTGGTTTTTTCTGAGTTCTTGGGAGACTGATTTAGCAGCCTGATGTTGGCTCTGCTGTTCACAGCACAGAAGTACTTTTCATTCTGGATTTCCACCACCCAGGGAGCTGGTTTTCTCAGCAAGTTCAAACCAGGGCAAGACTAAAGGACATTCCCCTTCCTAGCTTTGAGTGGCTCCTTCAGCCAGAGCTGGTGTGGAATTGCAGGAATCCAAAATATGATCTCTATAATAAAATAATTTGATGAGAGCAATTGATGTCAATCTGCGTCTGGACCATAAAAAAAAGCTAGAATGAAAATATGATCTCTTGTAGGCTTTATCTTCATTGCCTTCAGCAAATCGAAGCTGAAAGCTGGTCTCCTGAGCTTCTCACAGACCTCAGCTGCTGGCCCATTCACATACGGATTGTGCTGTCCTGGATGACATACAGCAGTGACCCTGCCTTGTGATCGCAACACTGTGGGCACTTGTGACAAAGGTGAAGGAATTCACACATCACCTTGTGCCCACAGCTGCTGCCAGGTGGGCGTCCTGGGTCTGAAGGCACGGGGCAGGGTGTGAAATGAGGGTTACTGGGTGGGCAGAAAGGACATGGCGCTGAGCTGCTCACGCTAGAAGTACCATGCTCATTATGCAAAGCAATTGAGAGCCTGAAATGATCCTAAATCTCATTATGTCGCCTACAAGGGATGCAGCCATTTTTTTACATGCCCTTTGAATAAATAGAGGTTTTCACAGCAGCCTCCAGGAACCTTAATTTTTCACCCATCTTAATAACCATAAAACAGAGACAGGCAAGTAATAAAATGTCAAAATCTATGTGTTTTAAAATCCGAGAGGACTCTCAAATGTCACTGAAATGTGGTATGAAAAAAGGAGATGGGAGAACCTGCAGCTGAGCTGTTGCTTTATGGGCTCATGCCTGCGGCGGCGGCTACGCCCCTTCTCTTTTGGTCAGGCTTTGTGGGACCATTCGAAAATGGTGATGGAGGTGGGCGACGAGGTGCTTTGGTGCTGAAGGAGTAGTTCCCTTTCTAGGGGAATGAGATGAGGTGAGGTTGCATTTCCTCTGCTGTATCAATCCCAGTTTAACCCAGTCTCCACGGGAGCTCCTGACGGACACAGGTGCTTTGCAAGCATCTTGCCCCCCTGTTCCGCAGGCTTCTTCATCAGCTTTGTGTACTGCGCTGGCCCAGGCAGACGTGGCTGTCCTAATAATCCTGGTGCTTCGAGGTTTTTAATGCAGTGTGTCAGCTGATAGCTGCATGGAATGTGCAAGTTCACACAGAAGGTCCTGAACTCCTCTCCACTCCCTTCTCCCATCAAAATCATATCAAAAAATGCCCATCACAGTGATAACTGGAGCATAAACGGGAAATGGTTTTCTCACCTGGTAAAAATTCTTTGTATTTCAAAAAAGGAAAAAAAAAGTATCCACATGTCAAATTAGGATGAAAAGTCAGGAGTCTTTTCTGTCTTTTTTTTCTTTTTTCTTTCTTCCATTTTGGCCAAGCACATTTCTTTTGAAAACCATGTATTTTTGTACAGCAAAGTACAGTCATGGGTTGTTACCTGTCCCATATTCACAAACTCCGGATGAATATATTTGAGTTTTCTTCTTTCTTTGCCTGGTGGTTAGTCCAAGATTAATCATGTGTTGAGACTAAAGCTCCCAGGCAGGGCATTCAGCAGCTCTGTCCCTGCGTGCTTGCCCGCGCGGTGCCAGGTTTACACGCACTGGTCAGTAAGTTGGGTACCCGTCTGATGGGGAGACGTGGGCGAGAGGGGTGAGCGGGGTCTGCCCTGGGCTCCTCCGCAGTCCTGGCCTGGCCAGCACCACCGCGCCTGAATGTCGCCAAAGGCGTAACGGGGCAGACTTTGTTCTAATGACTTTAGTGGTGATGCCAAGGTGAAAACAGACTGAGGCAAAGCTAATCCTTAGAGAAATAAACCAAAATAAACCTGTCAGAAGGACATAGTTGTTGTGTGCAAAGCCCTCTGGTTTTATTGCTCAGGGAAGCCCTCTTCTATAAATACCCAATAAATGAGTTAAAGGCTAAATAAAACACCCCATATACTGTAGAGTTAAGCCCAAGAACTATCAGGAATCATAAATGACTAAACATTTTCAAAGGGATAAATCTGCTTGGTGTCAATTTGTGTTAATGTTTTACATGATTGAATCTATTAGAGCAAATAGCCAGTAATAAGAATGCAGATAAACCATGAACTAATTGCATTAGAAGGCTATGTGCCTGATGGGGCTCTCTCTCTCCTGCATTTGCCGCTGCTGAGCTCTTTGGGATGGATGAACCCAACACCCCACGGGAGATCCCCTTGTAGTCACCAGGTGCTTTGGTGGTTATAGGGATCAAGGCTCAGCACCAGAGCTGGAGGATGCTCAGTGTCTCCTGCTGCATTTTGCATACCTCTGTGCAATTTGTGTTTCCAGTGGGAAGTGGTGGTTTCTGGCTGGCTGTGGAGAAAGCTTGGTAAAGCTTGGAGAGGCAGGATGGCTTCTGTCCGGGGGACAGCACAAAGTGCTCAGATGACAACCTCTGGCCAAAATGCAGCGGTGAGGACTGACTGCACAACTGGCCAGAGGGACAAGCCAACCTGTGTGTGGTCTGATGCTGCCCTTGCTGTATGCGGGTGGCAGAGACAGGCAGGAGCTAAACTGGTGGTTCAGGAGGACCCAGCTGCAGAAGGCACCAGGGAGCCTGGGTGAGCTGCCAAAGATACAGACTCACTCCTCTTCTCCTACATAAACCAGTACGGTTTGGGTTGTCATTGCTTTAGCATGGTGCCCTCTATGATATATGGGACCCCCTCAGTGGGAGGGAGGTCCTGGGAGACTGCAAGACATGCTGGGATACAACTGGCTTCTCCCCCCAGATGTCAATGCCTGCAGGGTCAGGGTATCTCGGAGCCATCCGTGGGCTTACCCCAAAGCCATCCCCAGGAGACAGGGTACCAGCTGTCCCATTTTAGAGATGTGAAGCAGAGGCTCTGCGACTGGGGACTGCAGCAGCAGCAGCACCCACTGTCAAACCGCAGCCCCGCTCCCAGCATCGGCTTCATCCCTGGCAGCATCTCCCCTGCAGCCTTCAAGGTCCTACCAGACGGTGGGGTCAGGGCTTCAAGTTCCCTTCAAACAGCATCTAGCAAGTGACAGGAGCTTAACAGCAACACATATTCTCATGCCAGCCTTGATCAGAGCCTGACTCCTGTTATGTACAAGATTTCACAGGTGACATTCCTGTGACACTGTTCTTCTCATGAGCCCAGGCAGATGGGCCACTGCAGGAATAGTGCTTACTCAGTCCAGAGATGTTCCCATGTCACTTTTCGACTTAGCAATGCACATAAACATATTTTACATGTAAACTGGGCAATTAAGAAGGCAAATGTTTTAAAATACGAGGATTTATTGGCATAAAATTTGCCATCTATCAATACTGCATAAATAGTTTTACATAAAAAGCCATCTGGAAACAGGTTGTTTATCATATTTATTCAGTTACAACTTGCTGGTTTAGAGTCTGTGCCTAGCTCATTAACTGTCAAGACACTTTGACGTTGCTGATGAGAGGTGGATGTATTTGAAATTCTGCACGATGCATGAATATTAACTTGGGCTTTTAGGCAGCTGCACTATTTCAGACAGCTTGGACATGCTCTGCACTGGAATTCCTCTGCGAGAAGGCGGCAGGCTGTGAAGCTGCTATTTGCTTTAGTTTGGGTCTGGCTGGAAACCTTGGGGTCAGGTCTAGAAATGTATTTGACCCTTCTAACTTGAGTGGAAGGGTCTGGCTGTGGGAATGATGGTGGCAGCAGGTTTATGCATCAGTCGAGAACATGTACAGCCTTACATCGTTGTTTTCAGACAGCACTGGAAAAAGAAGCACATGTTGCATCCTCTGAAGAGGTGCTGGAGTTGTCCTGGGCTGTGCGCTCGGGAAGAGGCACGGGCTGCAGACGACTCCTCTGCCTGCTGCAGACCACCGGCAGCGGTTCAGGAGTCACAGCATCAAGCCAACAGCCACTGGCTTTTCCTGACATTTGCTGTCTCCCTTGGTTTCAGTAATTAGATCCCCTGTTTTTAAATGTCAGATCTCACGAGGTGATGCTATTGTATTTAGCACCGTGCCCTTCTGCTGATTCCAAAACACTTTTGCAGAATTACTATAAATAATCCAATAACAAGAGCCAAATAAGCAGTTACAGCAGAAGGGGAGAGGAAGTTAATGCATCTCAGCATTGCTTGGAAGTGAGGGGAGAGCTTCAGAAACACTGTCCACCAGAGCAGAGCTGCAGGGGACATGACTGTCCCTTCCTCCCAGGCAGCAGGGCAAGGGGGGGAAGGGAGGGTCGGCTGCCAAAGGGGACGGGACATCTACTCTGTGGCCCAAGCAGATCTGTAAAGGGGGAGGGTGGCTCAGCCACAAGCCAGCACAGCGGTGATGCTACGTGCTCGTGTCCTGGGCCAAGACCTTCAATCTCCTTTAGTCCAGATTCCTCTGTAAAATGGGGCCATAGTGACAGCGTCTGCCAAGCCTTTGTTTGACTCAGCTGTGGGTGTCACACTCCAACCCAGATCTAGTTGAGCTTCACCTTGGGCAGCTGCCTGGCCTCTGCCTACAGCGACTGGGACCCCCAAGCGACTTTGCTCCTCTTGTCCTAACACAAGTATCACTTTCTAAACTGGAGTGAGACAAATCCTGTACAGCGGAGGCTGCCTGTAACCCTTCAAAATTCACACGCCCCAGATTATTTGGACCTCTGGGTGATGCCAGCATTTCCCTGGGCCACAATGTCCTCGTGTCACCTGGCTTGTCACAGGGCACCATGCAGATGCAATGAGCCTGTGCACCAGCTGCCGGCCACTTCCCAGAGCCTCCTGGGCCACCAGTGATCTGCAGACCACAGCTGGGGAACCACAGACATGCACAGTCATGGACAACCCTTTATGAGACAGGAGAAAAAGTCACATAGAAAAATGCTCCATCCCCTGTTTGGGCTGTGCATTTCTCTGGCAGCAAGGCTCTGCTTACTTTTAGAGCCCAGAACCAATGATTTGAATTTTGGCGCTTGTGGGAAGGTGTCAGCAATAGGACATGGTCTTTCAGCTAGCAAAGGTGTAGCATTTTAAGCTGGGGAAGTGCATTTACTACTTTCACTCCATGAGAGACGCTGGGACCTGCAGCTTCTTTAGCAGCTCCCAGCACTGATGCTCGCAGCTTTCCCATCTCTCAAGTTTGATTTCAGTGAGACTTCTACCTTTTCAAACTGATTTGAGGCGTGAGCCACAAAATAAGAGAAGTGTCATGGGTCCCTATTCCCTGAGCAGGCTTCTCAGGAAGAGCTTCAGGTCATTATTGGGTTGTTTTGATTTGCCCCTTTATAGAGGCAGAATAACTTTTGTCAGTTCAGCAGCAGCATGTACCAACCTGAGGACCGCTTAACAACATGTCAGGATTTACTGGAGATCTATCATTGATGTGCTTTGCCGCTCTTTCTTTGAAAGCAGGTAAAAATTAATATTAAAATATGGACTCAGGTATTTCAAAAGGGAGATGCTGTTTACATGCATCATGCTTATGAGAGATCAGTTTACCTTTTTTCAATAGGGCAAATTACACTGGAGTACCTCATGCAGTCTTATAGATTTCAACCGTTTACAAAGAGGAAGGATAATTGCGGAAGGATAATTGCTGTGACTGATGCTGCCTTCCCCACTGGCAACTGTCCCGGCTCAGCTTGACGCTGGCTCCCAGGGAGGGTGAAAGTCCAGCAAGAGGCTGGCAGAGGTGCTGGGTGAGACAGCCCACTTAGCAGCAGTCTCCAGTACCGGGCTGCGGCCATGCACGCTAATTAGCAATAACATCCTTGTTCAGTTCATTCAAGCTCTCCAGCAGTGAGTCCCAGAACAGATCCCAGGTAAAGGAAATGGCTTTATCTATTAAGCTGCTCCTGTTGTTATTAATCATATAACAACTCTATCTAGGAACTTCATGGCTGTCACTGCACCACATCGCACAGCGACGGCTGGGCTTGCATACAAACCTCTCCGCAGCACAGCCCAGCCCCAGGAAGAAAAGGAGCTTGTCCAGCAGGCAGGAGGGTGAGAGGGCTCTGCTGGGCAAACAGGCTGGCGCTGCTGGCGAGCAGGCGGCCGGTGGGATACAGGCATCCCACAAATACTAACTACTGCCTCCTCACAGGTGGTGCTGAGCGGGGCTGCGTAAGTGGCTTTTGCTTGGCCAGATTCCCAAATCCCTGAAGACTTCAGGAATTTTGCTCTGGTTGTCGCTGCTTGTGTTAAGACAGCACAGCAGTCGCGGGTTGGTGGACTGTAAAAGGCAGAGGGTGCAACCAGCGGGTTAGAGAGAAGGCTGGGGAAAGGCTGTAGGGCTTGGGCTGTCTTCCTGGGCGCCTAGAGCTTAAACTCTTCTGGTTTCAGAGCAGAAGCAAACTTCTAACAGTGTAATGTTGGGAAGCAATTAAGTAGTTCCTCACTAAGAGCACCCGAGTCATGTATGCTGCAGCGGTAGCAGCACTGTTCTTACCAGCCTGACGATACTTATGTATATACTCACATTGTCTGATGTAAGTATATAATAATATATCATATATATAGTGTAATAAGATTGCATGCTGGTCTAAGGACATAAACAAACATGTCAAAGAAGGGTTTCTTTCTTAAATACCCTCACTGGGTGAAAAAATCATGAGTATCCTTAACTTTACTTCCACAGAAAAGCAGAGGCGCAGTGAGAAGTGATTTTCAGTGTCCACATCAACTTCCCTGGAAGTATCTGATCTCCCTGTGCGGAAGCCAGATAACAGAGTAAATGGATTGTGAACTGATTCAGTGCTTAGATCTCAGCAATTAAGTAGTTTGAGATCCTCAAAAGAGAGAGGGGCACCTAACAGGAGCATTAATTACTGACAGTGTGAGCCTTCCCTTTAAATGCCTTTTGCTGGTGCGTCCTGCAGAGCAGACCTCCCCAGTTCTCCATGTCTATTCTCTCCAGGTTGCTTTTGTTTCTTGCTTATATATGTTCAGCAACACAGAAAACAGCCTATGGCATTTGTACAGAGACAACAAAGGGCTCAGCAGGTTACCTCTGCTACAGCCACATACATCCCCTGGACTTGGGTCAGCCAGCAAACCCTTGTCTACCTTGGGGCACTGAGGTGCAGAGAAGCTGCATGCTTCTCTAATGTGATGTGAAACCACCAAACCTACCTTCTCTTACCAAGCTTCTAGAGCTAACAAGGGGCAAGGAGGTAAAAAAGCACATGTATTAATGCAGCAGGCTGACAAACACAGCTGCTGACAGAAATGGAATAGAAGAAATCGTCAAGGGAGCAGAATAATAACCTAGCCAGGAGATAATAATAAAAGCCTGATAGCATTCACACAGGTCTGTATAATGTATTTGTCACTGCCCTCCTTCCTCCCTGGGTGTCGGTAATAGGGGACAAGCAGCATGCTGATTTCTGAAGAGCCTGTTGCTATGTAAACCATGGAGGCTGGCTGCTGAGGGACTGATCTCTCATCCGCTTTCCTCGGCGCAGCCCTCTGGCCACCGCGAGTCGGTGACATGTAAAGCACAGCAGGCAATGGGGACAGTGGGACCTTACCCCAGACAGGTCACCACCACCATGAATCTTTGTCCAGAACGCGGTGCAAACATCAGCCATTGCAGAGATACAAAACACTTGGAAACCTTTGGCTTTCCTGTGCCCTTGGGTACCATTATTCAGGCTTTCCATGGTGACAGAGGCTCTGAAAGCCACCTGAGGTGGTGTCTCTGCAGCATCCCCTGAGCTGTTAAGCACAATAAATCTCAAAAAAGAGCAGCTTCTAATACAGATTGTCTTGGGCAGAGGTTTCAAGTGCTTCAACTAAGTAAATACCCCAACACTGAGGTCGTTACTCAGACTGATGCTCAGAGCAGTCCCCACTTAAAATTTTCCCTAGGGTTACACCAGTGGGCTGCAGGACACGGCAGGAGCAGCAGAGCAGCTCTGTGCACAGGGCAGGGAGAGGCAGACATCACAGCACTTTAACCAGCCAGAGCAAGTTTATAATTCAACACCAGGATTAATAACATGTATCACATTTAAAGTCCTAAATGTGTGTGGCTAGGCATATTAGCAGATGAATATGAAATTAGTGCCATAGCAGCAGACACAAATTATCCAGACTATCCTTCCCTGCAGTAAGCAGCAGAGCAACATGTTCTTGGTTGGGTTTGGGTGGGAGTATGGAGCACCCACAAATCTATGCCCAGCACAAAGCAACTGAGTCCTACAGGGCTGAACAGGAATAACAAATATCAGTGCTTAGAATCTAGAGCTTTGTGGTTTTCAGGCACGGCAGAGAACCCTGTGAATCCCAGAACTCCCAATAACACATGCCAGGGAGGCAATTCCCACATTTCACCCAAAAGGAAACTCAGCACCAGGGAGAGCCCCTGCCTTTCCCTGGGCTCATCAGAACTAGCACCCAGATGATAAGTTTGATGGTGTGGATTGCCAAGGTGCGAGGGAGTCCTCAGCCCCAGTGCTGGTGCTGTATAAATCCAGAAGACCTGTGACCCAGGATGTCTGATGAGCTCATTTAACACTGCAGCGTAATTTAACTCTTAACTCTGGCAGCTTAGCCATCGCGGCAATTTCTGAACTTAAGAATTGAGTCAGTCCTTTGCTGAGGGGTGATGCTAGGGTCACGCTGTTGCCACAGCTCCGCTGCTGCCTGGTCCCAGGCAGTTCCTTCAGCCATTCTGTGCTTAAATGAACCTCCCAAACAAGTCAGCTCACCTGAAGATAGCTCAAGGAATTTCTAGCATGGAAACACACACCTCCTTCCCCTACCACTTTACCTGTGTGCTTTCCCTCTTACGCACCCAACAGTTCAGGCTGTCCCAACAGCAGCACAACTACATGGCCTCTCCATTGAGCTCTGGCATGTCAGGATTGGCACGGGCTTGGCCCAAGTGCCAGTTCATGCCTTGGGGCATGGCAGGAGGAAGATTTCGCCTCCCGAACAGCTTGCAGAGTCAGAAGCATTTTGCACATTGAGTTTGACGTTAGAACATGTCTTGACTTTTTCAATGTTGCACTTAATTTCTGGAAGAAAAGTGCAAGACAACCCCTGAGAGCAAAGTGCAAAAAGAATTTGAGAAGATCGAAAGCTGCCAGCTCAGACCCCTGATGGCACTTCTCCTCACCTGTCTGCAGGAGGGCAGGTGTGTCACATCATGTTGCTAAGGTTAATGCATCCTTGCCTTGCTGTGGGGCAGAGGGACCTGTGTTCAGAGCCTCTGCTAACTGCAGTAGCACCAGCATTGGGCGGGCACGGAGGGCAGCTCAGCTCATCAGGATCCTAAGCATTTTGGCTGTTCTCTTGTAACGCTGCATGCAGGGGGGCTGTGGCACCCCCCTTGCAGCTGGCCCCTCTGCAGGCCAGGGGTGCAAGGAGCTGCGGGACTCAGCAGCGCTTCCAGCACGCAGCTGTGTGGCTCCGCTGGCAGAGACCTTGGAGACCCACAGCCAGTGCAGTACCCAGCGCTGGGGTGGCACAGACAGGGACCAGCCCTCTACAGCTTGTTGCCAGGGGAAGGTCAGCAAACAGCACCCAGAAAGCTCAGGTACACCTGCAGCATCCATCCACCTCCGAGTGAGCTACGGAGAGGAGCTGCAAGGTTACTCAGCAGATCTGGCAATGTAGCGATGGTGGCAGGCTTGCAAACGTCGTTCCTCGCTCCAGCAAACATTTATTTTTGTACCAGTCACTAGAGAGTATAAAGGACATTTGGTTAAGGCATTACACACAGAGTAGTTAACAGCAGACAGCGCACGTTAGCAGTACTCTGCTGCAGTGTAAGAATGACCATATGTGTCTGCCTAATGATGGCTTGTAGATAGTTAGGGAGAGACTAGAAGCAGCCAGGGAAGCATGAAGTGATCTTTCCTCTCAAGACCCTGACTTGCTTTTGGCAGTTGGCAAAGCAGGAGCGGTGGGAGGCTGCACCTGGACCGCCAGGTTGGATAGGCACCGACGGCTTCCCCGCTTCTCATCACTTTCAGGACTTGTTTATGCCTGTGACAAGGAGTTTAATTAGGCACCACAAGGAAAAGTACTTCCAAAGCATTGGACTCCACACTTTAGATTGTTGTGAGATGCTTTTGCAAGATATCTCATGGGGTGTAATCAAAGAGTCCAAACTTCAGCCGTATAATCGCTTCTGAAACTCATAAAATTAAATGATGGTTCACAGAGAAAGATGAGAAATGAAAAGACTGTCAGCAAGAGAAAATATCTGTGTCTACATGAATCGGAGGAGGATATGATTAGGCACTGACAGGACGTAAGGGATTGTCACTGGCTTTTAAAAGAGAGCGGCACAGACCTCTTTCTCGGTGATCCCAATCCCTCTTACGCATCCCGAGAGCAAACTAGGTTAACCATCACATAGATTAGTTCCTTAACTAGGAATAACGACCATGTGAATCTGCACCTCTGCAGTATGTAAAACCTTGTGTAGACTGAGAGCAACATCAGGCTGAGCGTTTGAAAGGTGAAATGTTTGCCGGTCCCGGTGGGAGCAGGAAGGGAAATGGCTGGGTTGAGCAGCCTGGCAGCGCTGCTGGTTAACAGCTGTCCCGGGGCCGAAACACTGAGCATCGGAGTTCAGCAGGTCATCTGTTATTGCAGAACTAAAAGGCACTGAAACAATGTGGAATAAGAAGGAAATGTTTTTCTTTTTTATTTATTTATTTTTATTTTTTTTACACCTGGTTACATGCTTCCACTCTGGAGGAAAGGAGATGAATGCAGGAGCTGGGTAGGTTCTGGTGATCTCAGGGGCACTAGGCATGGACAACCTGCCCAAAAGGCACATGGCAACAAAAGCACAAAGGAAAGAAGTCACTGGTAAAAATACAAGACCTCATCCTTCTTTCCTAATGCCCACCCAAATGGCTCTCTGCTGCTTTCATAATAGCACATGAAAACCAGAGCTGGCTCTGCTTACTGTTAAGAGCAATCTACTCATCTGCACATCCCCCCTCATCTAGGGCTTCACCACATGCTTTCATTCCTGCTATGTCTTCTAATGGTTCTGACGAACGCGTTCAGCTGCTGCAGATCTTCACAAAATGCTGCCTTTGACTGCTTGTAGCAGGAATTCAGCGTCTGGGCTGCACAAGTGGCTGCAGGAGAAGCTGCCTTCACTGCAGAACTGAACAAGGTCCAGCCACAGACTTATCAGTTTGTTGTTTGTTGTTTTTTTTTAAATTAACAGAACCTGTGTGATTTTACCCATGTCAGATGGCAATGCTGCCACTAGGCAGTAAGAAAGAGCCGGGTCCCAGTTAGCGTAGCCTGTGTACAGATGAGACAAACCAGCATATAAACTCGGTGCATCACAGGGCTGCCCCAATGCAGTTACCTCCACACCAGAGACCTCCCTGTGTTCACATCTGAACTAGGCTGTACCCTTAATAAAAACATCCAGCTATTATTTTTCAGTTTATGTGACCGAGAATCCTTCATTCATTGTTTTAGCAAGGTTGCCCTTTGCTTAAAAAACCCATATAACTTATTTGCAGTTTGAATACATTTATCCTGTGCTTTTAGTGTTAGATCTAACTGTACCTCCAGTATTGAATTTCTCTACCTTAGCTGGTCACTTTGGGATCACTCGTCCTCAACCTTCTCTTGACTATGTTTATCTGATTGAACTTCTGGAGTTCTTCACCACCCTAACTTCATCTCATTATCTAATCTTTCCTCTGGTGCATCTCTCAATGTCTCCTCCAATTTAGGAGGATCTTTCTTAAACTGCAGTTATTACTTGAACACTGTACTTCTGGCTGGCGCATTGTCGTGGACCTTCACACGGAGTGCTGGTGGCCCTCATGTCTTCATGTCTCACTGCTTCCCAGCGCGGCTGTGTCTCCACCATGGCTACAGCCTTTACTCCAGCGGGAAGGACTTTACATCCATCCCTATTACAATGCGTATTGTTTGCTTATGTCCAGTTTCCCAAATAAACCAGGCTGCTTTATAACAGCAACAAGACCTCCCCATCACCTCCCCAGGTCTTTCTACCACCTGAAGCTTTATCTGTGACCATTTTATATTTTCTCCTGGGTCATCAGTACAAATACAAAATAGCACAGACCCCATGTACCAGTCCTTGTAGGACCTTGTTACAACCCTTCTGAACAGAAACATGGGCTTCCAGCATACAAGTGATTTGTGGACATTCATTGTCCGGAAAGTTTTCCATCTATTTAACATGTGCCATGTTGAACCCATAACACTGTAATTCCTTAATTGCAATTAATCTTACGATATCAAGGAAAACATTATCGTCACTGTCATCACGGTGTTTGCAGTGACAAACAAGCAACATGCAACACCTTGCAAAGAACATACACACAATTACCGAAAGCAATAAACTTGTAATTAATAGACACTGAAGCAACCAGAGGAATATTTTTGGTAATAGCAGAAATGCACCTTGCCATTCCAAAGCCCTTAAAGGAATAACTATCAAAGCTACTTGTTGACTGAGGCATCCGTCCACTCAAGCTAGGGTCCGTTCATCTGATTTGATATCGTTACTGGAGACTAATAAAATAGTTTTCTATTCTGTAAATATCCCAGGAGGCAGCCAATGTTGGCTAGCAGGGAAAGTCTACCTTGGCAAGCCTGTACCTTCTTACCTTCTCAGTTTCTGGTTTCTTTCCCAGAAACTGCTGAAAACATTTTCTTCTCAAATGTCTTCCTGGAATACCCTGCTCTGCCTGACTCACGCTGAAGGAATAAGAGCATCTGATGTGGTGTGGCCTGAAGTCAGTAACATGATCTGCCACCCCTTCTGCAGGAGAAGGCAGGCTCTGGGTGATATGGGAGGTAAACATCCCTGCAAAGTTTTCAAAAGAAGTAGTTTTCTAGGGGAGAGAATCAGCAAAACGAGTGTCAGCCTTTAAAAAGCAGGCTGCTACTTTCCAGCTTTCTCTGTGTAGAGGAAGCACAGAACTAGGGAGCTGTAGGCACTGGATTTGAAGTCTGAATGACAGCAGATTAGAGATGCTGGAATAACAGGGAGGCATCTTGAATGATCAACAGGGTCTGAAAATCACAGGAAACTGGAGGAAAAGGAGTGAAAGCATAACAAAAAAGGACACAGAAGAGCAGCTGGCAGATAACCTACTCCCTTGTGACCATGCAATGAGACAGTAGATTTCAGAATAGTGTATTAACAAGGTATTGAAATTTATGAACATCAGGGTGATTTTTAATTTTTTTTTTAAAAGCCTCACTGACCTTGTCTGGATGCTTCAGATCCTGATGCCTTGATTGAAAGCCATTGGGGCAGGGAGGTCATCTGTGAGCCATACCTTTTGCCGGAATGCTTCAACTTATTAACAGGATACTCAGGAGCATCACTTTGCACCTGTGCCAATGCCAGAGTGAGGCAACAACAACATTGATTTCAATTATCCTTTGCAGGGCTGAGGCTTGATGCTTAGATTTGTTTCTTACTTGCAGTGTTCAAAACAGGTTCACACAATGCAACTTTAGCATAAATGTATTTCAATAAAGGTAATGAAGAAGGAATCTTTATTTCTTCTAGTGCTTGCATAAACTTCATTCTTGAGCAGTATTCCAGCAGACAGGCAAGACCATAGACCAGCCTTCTGGGCTCACCAAGCAGCTGGAGGGAATGAGCTTTCATTGCCTACACTGGCACAATAACTCATGAAGTGCATTTTGGGGGCTCTTGAAGCAGGTGTAAAAGCATCACTGTCAAAACCTGTGAAATAAATTCATGAAAAAGAAATCTATCCTTCTGACTGAGGAGGTCCTTGAGGTGAAAAATCACTTGTACTTTGAGTCAGCATCCACCACTGACCTCTGTCTGAGACTGTATCCAAGCCAGAGCGAGCTTCAGTCTGGTCCAGTATGGCCATCCATAGGTTCCCTTATGTCATAGTCATGTAAAGAGAGATGCATGACATGACCCAGCTAGGGAGTGTGGCTAGTGGTGATGAAATACAATCCAGAGTCAGTGAGTGGAGCTGCCTTGCTCTAAAGATGTGTTTTACCACTGTCCTATGCTTGCAAAGCACATTCTGAATCCAGCTAAAATACCCCACCCACCCTGAACATGCATTAGACTCCTGCCTTTGCTCCCATGGGATCCCATTTTCTGTGATACTACTTATTGCAATCAGCTGTGTCCATCAGCAAAACCGGTCAATAAATATTTGTCTGTCACACCTTTGGTAAGCAGGAAACAGGACCATTAGTCCATTAAAGAGAGGCACCTGTGGTCCTGTTAACTAGGACCCATCCCTGCATATCTGCCCGGCAGCGCTGGGGTTACACAGATGGGGAAGCAGGGCTGCCCTGGCTGGTGTGCTGAACAGGGGATCAAGAAAAGTGTGGAGAGAGAAAAGAACATGAGAATTATGTATACCCACTTCAGCTGAATCTCTGCACGAGCGCAGAGGACTGTGATAGACCTGAATGGAGCAGTACCTGGTCACCACTCAAAGCAGCTCCTTCTGTCTGCAGAAAAAGACAGACTCTGCACGGGTATTTATGGATGGCAAGGAGCCAGCCTGCCTTTGGACCTGCAGCTATACACACATGCAGCAGTGGGGAGGTGGGTTTGTGCTCTCCTCTCCTCCTTTTGGTTGCCTGTAAAATGACATAACTGTCACCTGCGTAGCTGCTGCTCCTGGCACTCCCAGCCCACAGCATTGATCTGGTCTCAGCTGCCAAAATACTCCGGGCTGTGCAGTCCCCACAGGTAAATGGTTCCTGACAGGCGAGAAGTGCTGATGCGGGTAGAGTGCTCCCCAAGCTAGCCCAGCTTGCCTTTCTGTCAGCACGTTCGTGTTTGGAAAGAGCCAGCGGATGAGAGCATCCCTCATGCGTAAGCACAAGGCTATGGTGAGAAAGCACTCTGCTGTGTCCTGGATGCAGACTGAAATTGGCCCAGCCTGTTTCAAGTGCACGCCTAGGCTGGCTTTCTCTCTTGTTTTCCCCTTGTGAAACAGTCCTTGGATATTCTCTATGAGCAACACCCCTATCTGCATCTGATTGAGATGCAGTTAGCAGAACCTTCCCCAAGTATTTCCTTTGTAAATACACTTGAAAATTTAAAATAAATTCTATTCATTGAAGCTACATGATTAGAAAGAAGGGGGGCACATCTGCCTTCCTATAGCTATCATTTGCATCATCCATGGCATCCTGACTCGCCTCAACACCAGGCCACAGACCCGGGGTGAGAGCTCAGCCACCAGCCAGCATCTGGCTGGGACCCCACTGCAGCCAAACCTGCTCCAGCTTCCCCTGATCACAGAGCAGCTACAGAAGGGCTTGGGTACATGGCTGCCCATGACAGAACCTGCAGCTTGTACTGACCTCCTAGGCTCCCCCATCACCCCAGGACTTGGTGCCACCACCTCCATGAGCAGGGGACCATTAGGGTCTCAGTGACAGCGAGACACATTCATCGCCTCTTTCAGCTGCCCTCTTTCCCAGCTGAGGTCTCCCCGCTCAGCCCCCACGTTGCTGTATGCCCCTCTCAAAGACACGGTGTTTTCCTGGCAATAACTTCTGAGTGATATAGACTCAAGAATTATAAAACATCCACTTCGGTTCCCTAAGTGAAAGCCTAATTTATTGAACAAGAAGGGTTTTAAGGCATGTGAAGCATCAGATAGCATGTTCCCAGACTGCTCTCCGCTCTGCGCTGCAAAGATGCTCGGTAGTGCCCGCAGAGCAATCCCTGCTGGCATCCAGGTGCAGGATCACACGGACAGGTTTGCCTTTCCGGATGACCCCAGGCACTTCTCATTATCACGGCATGAGGCAGGATCCCTCCGAGCAGGGATGTACGTGTGCCAAAACTCATTAACCTTCTCCACGCTGCCTTCAAAGCGCTTGTCAAAGAGATGGCAAACAGCTGCTTCGATATATTATTTTTCCCATGTGCTACCTCTTCCATCTCTTCTCTTTAGATGTGAACAGCAGCATCAAGAGGTCTGCTGCAGCTTTCTGGGTGGGAAACGAAGGAGGTTACTTCCCGGGGCAGGTTTGCTAGGGGGGGTAGGGGTGATGGGAGATGCAAAGCTCTCCCTTTAGCACTTCTTAGTGACTGAAACCAGCTGCATTGGCCAGGGGAGAGAACGTCCCTGCGTGCAGTGGTGACTCCTGCGTCAAAGATGGTCTTGGGTGCTTGGTCAGCGTGAACTGGGTGCCCCAGACAAGGAGATGGAGTGGAAAAATGGTGAGAGTTAAAATCGCAGCACCAGCAATCCTGTCTGTCAATGCTTGGTTTCTTCTCCCTGCTTTCTGCAGCTTCGGGGTGCCTCAGGTCGTTGTTTTCAAGCTTTTCTTTCCAGTCTGGAGTCTCATTTACAAAGCAGTAGCTGGAGTTCAAAGGAATGCCTGGGAGGTAGGGGTGCCCAAATATTATGGAAAAAAGAAAAATAATCAGGAATCAGAGGACTAGTGAGGAAGTTGGCAACTTGTTACAAACCTATGCTAAATTCAGGCCACTGATCCTGAGGTGTAAACATCCGTATCTGATTGCTGCATCTTCATTTTCTTTTTTGATCTTACCTTGTTTATTTCAAGCAAGATAACAGGGAATGTGCTATACTGAAATGAGAAAGGAATATACTAAGAGCAAACCGGTGTCACAGCCCTTTTGGAAACCAGAAAACCATGAGTGCAATAGAAAAGGGCTGCCCCTCTTGTTTAATGTTGGTCCAATTTGCAGTTTGAATGAATGCAGTTGAAACACAAGGATGTTGTTACTGGTTGGCCAGTTACAGTGCTACCCAGGCTCACAGTCTAGATTGTCTTTTTAATACAAACCAAATTTCAGTAACAAATGTCAGTGAAATGTTAGTACTTGCCAGTACCTCCTCCTTCTTCTCAGGAGTTTGTTCATCCTCCCTTGCTGTGCGGGGCTAAGGGTCAGAAGTCTCGGAGCTCTCAGTATCCTTTGCAGGGAGGAGTGCGATGCTGGTGATGGGCTTTCTTCCTCCTCTTTGCTAGAACTTCTTGGCTTCTGTCTTTTCTGTCTTGGTCCACTTGCATTTTTTAAAAAGCAATTTCCTTTTCTGCCATTCCTCAGTTTGACTTTTCGGCTCTGTGCACCTCTCCCACATTGCTATGAGCACCAGCAGACTCCACTGGTGTCAGGGTGCTTCTGAGCTTGTAAGTCACTTTGCAGAAGCCTTCCCCCATGGAGCGTTCGGCTGTTTGTTACAGCTGCTCTGCTGGAGGTTACACCTCCAACTGTGGAATAAGAGTGCTCCTCCACCGCTGCAGTGCCCTGTGAGCTTGGTTAACTCCAGTGGCTGATAGAACTGGCTGTCGTTAACCATGAAGACCTTGTGTGGGAGTCCCTGAGGAGCACCGAGACAGTCCCTGCCAGTGGCTGTGTCCTGGCACCGAGACCTTCCCTGGACAAGCACGGTGCTGCCGTCGGGGCTGGCCAGATCAGGCTGGGGAGAGTCACAGGTGGTTGTATGAAACATCTCATTACTATTGACATAAACGAAAATGGAGATAAAGCTGAGTAAACACTGAAGAGCAGCTCTGCAGAATCTCCTCAAATAAAGCACTTGGTTTGATTTCTTGTGATCAGCTTAGCCACTATTTGCAAGTGTTTGGTCAGCCATCAGTTATCTGTCAAAGCTTTCACAAATCCCGCAATGCTTATCAGAAGGGGATTGGCACCTGAGGGCTCATGCAGCAAATGGCTATTTTTAGCTGCCACACATTGTTCTCTAGATTATGAAGTGTCACTCACCAAGCAGGGAGCCAGGAGGATTTGACATGATGTTGAGCACCAGCCAGGCTCTGAAGAGCAAAGGCATACCATGAGAAGCTCTCTGCCACCCCATAGGATGGGCATGGATCATCTTGGCTCCTTGGCAATGATGAATAATGTGGTTAGAGGAAAACAGAACATGCTCACTGATACTATGATCAACATGGTTAAACCTAGAAGGAGTTGCTAGAAAAAAATTATCTGTTGATAAACTTTTAACCAAAGCTGTGAATGGATTATTGGTTTATTGCTAGCCAATTTATTTCTAGCCAATTTATTTCTAGCCTTAGATTTGCTGAATTTCACCTTGAATAAGGATTTTAACCAAAGATGACAGTCCCAGGTTTCCTGAGCAATGAATTGTTCCCAGAATTGAGGTCAAATGTTACCAGCATCCCTCTTGCAGAGGAGTGCGATGTTCACGGTTTACAGAGGCAGGACCTCACTGTAACCTTTCAACTGTCTTCAAACCTCCCAGGTGAAGACACCTTTTCTCAGGGTAGTCAGCACTTCTGTGGCTGAGAGTTCTGCACAATAGCCTCACGCTTGTCAGACATGGTCTGATTGTAACTAGCAAAACACATGAGATGTGGTCATCAAAACTTCATCTTTGCTTGGCTGATTTAAACAAGTCACAGAGGGTCAGAAGCCCTAATGTCTGTGTTAGGCTGAGCTGGCCTTCCTAAAGCATGAAGGATTGTTTGCCTGCCTAGAAATGCAGTGTATATGGGGTTGTGTGTACGTTCAAGTAGGGTAGATATATAAAAATAGGTAGCAGAGAGAACAAAACACTTAAACTGATTTAGAGCAGGAAAAACACAAGATGGCACAAGTAGCATTTCAAGGATGCTCTGTGAAGTTGAGAAACGAGTAATTCATGCACTGCCTTAAAGCCACAGCCCCCTAACTGGAGAATACTAAACAGGACAATTGCACTATAAATCGCTGTGCTTGCCCAAGAAAAGTCCCTGTGCAGTAGCTCATCTGGGTGTCAGTCAGCCATAGGAAGCATCCTAAACCTGTCTGTACAGATTGTGTTATTTTACGGACCTCCAGAAGACTCAGATAAGGTATTTGCTGTCAAGAGATGCTGCCATGAGTGGCCTCCTGACCTGGGTCTGCTTTGCAGTTCTCTGGGGACCTGCACTCCCAAACACAAGGACGCAGGACTGTATCAGGAACCACAATGTCCGCTGGATGATGCCTGCTGCCTATTTCTTTGCGAAATTTCCACAGGGTTGGATAGGGAGGTAAATGCTTGTGGATGGGTGTAGAAAGGATACAACAAAGCTGGGACTGCAGTAAATATTGCCTCATTGTATTAAGTCACCTTCTGCCAAATGCTGAGCATGCTGGATCCCTCCCAAAGTCAGCAGAAGCTGAGAAGACTTGGTGTTGCTCAGAATCAAAAGCTTTGTTTAACCCAAAAGCTGTGGCTGCAGTGCTGAGCTATCTGATGCTGTGCCTGGCTGTGCTCCCACAGGAGTCTGCCTTGCTGCCTGCTGTGCCCCTGGGACCCTGGCCTAGAGCTTCCTCGCAGATCTGTCCTGAATGTGCAGCCTCAGAGCCCCAGTCAGACCCTGGGTCTAAACCCCTGAGGCTCTCAGGCACTTCAGGTCTCACCGAGGAACTTGTAGCTCTGACTTCTCTTTACATCTTGCAGTCTTGGGATGGATCCTAGGAGAGCAGTCATCAAGAAGAGCCTTCCTGAGTCATGCTGACACATCAGTTCTCATCTCTCCACCCTTCTTCAGTCTCTCCTACCCTTCTTCTAGTGTCCCATGGACCCAATGCTTTGATTTCTTAATTGCAAAAAACATGCTGCTGCTGCTGCTGTTGAGAGCTTTGACACTTCAGCTGGGCCAAAAGATTATCCTGCTTGTCTTCCTTTATATCAGAGGTTTCCTTCAATTAAACTGTACATTTCCCATTGCTTTGTGGTTTTGGTTGCTAAATTCAATGAGAAGAGTTTTCCAATTGCTTATGTTGGGACACCGGACCGAATCCCCATCCGTACTGCTATGCCTCTTTATCGTCTTTCTTATACCCTACCAACAAGCCCCACCAAACCTTGATTTGAGGTTCTCCTGCCTCCTCAGCTGGCAATCTCACCTCTTTTGCTGGGTCTTGTGGACCCCATGTGAGGCTGGCACATGGGAACATGGGGCTGTGCCTCAGCTTCTGGCATGTAGACCCAGCAAAAGTGCTCGGGTCAATGCCCTGCGGCAGAGCATCTGGTTTTTCACTATTATATCTCCCTATGAATTTAAGGGCATTGACATTTTTATAGAACTGTTACTGAGCTCTACATTTTAGTAGTGCCTACCTGTCCGAGGTGAAGGGGGTTATATGAAGCAGTTTCCATTCCAGCCAGTGAACAAGTGGTTCGTGATGCCACAGAGCTCCCAGTGCCGTGTGCCACGTGCTCCCAGCGGGGACCAGGCTACCATATTCCCCCGGCTTGCCCACAGCAGCCACCCCAAAGGCTGCCTCAGCACTCAGCCTGGATCTAGACCAAGGTGGCAAATACATCTCTGCATGGCAAGCCCCGCTGCGGCAGTGCCCTAGCAGATGCACGCAAACCTTCAGCACCGAAATGCTGTGTATTTACTCGGATGCTGAACAGAAAAGACATCGCTGACTTGTCTGCAAGATACTTCTGACTTACAGGAACACTCATGGCAGTATTCGGTGTTACAGGCACTGGAATGTACCCCTTTGTAATTAGCTTGCCTTCAGACTGTGCACTACCTTTGCGACTGTGTTTTCCCCTAACATGGCTCTGAAGCTCCCCTAATTGCCTCTTCAGAGCACTGTGCAGTGCACACAGTGCCAGCGGAGCAGAGCTGAAGCAGATGCTTTCCGAAAGCCTGAGCTCAGCAGTGCCTAGGTGTGCGTGGTGCTAATTAGGTTGATAGCCCTGTCACAAAGACACTGGATAATAATCAGTGTCTTCGGCAAGGGCCACAGAACATTGCCAGTTTCTGCCAGCTCCCGGAATGACGGGCCAGCATCCCGCCTAGCAAAAGCTTCCCCGAAAGGGCAGCCCTCGACCCCGCAGCTCTGCATTAGTGATTATCAGGGGGCCAGTGTTTGCAGGGAGACGTGAAAATGTCAGCACAGATGGAGATTAAGCCATCTTCACCTAACGTCAAAACTGCCATCTGCTTCTCTCCTGCACAGCTTTAATCAGATTTTCTCGACAAAAAAAGTAAGCGAGAGGGATGGGGAGGGCTGTGAGTGCTCGGGCATCCGTGGTCTTCCTGTGCTCAAGCAGAGAGGCCCGGGGAGCTGAGAGGGGTTTGTCTTGACATTTCTCATGGAAAGGCTCGGTGTGGCTGCCTCTGTCTCTTGAAAGGCAGGACTTGCCAGGAGCAAGCAGCGAGGGCTGCCATCCCACTGAACGGGTGGGGATAAAAGAAAGCTTTTGTTAAAGTGGACTTTGTCCTCATATGACTGGTTTCATTTGTTTAAGCAACAATCAGCAAAGCAAGGCTTTTAGCTGATGAGATTTTAATGGGACCCTGCTTGGTTCCCCAGGTTGATTCTACCCTTGCAGTCTCAAGAGTGATGTGCTTCAGAAGACATGTGGATAGCAAAAGAAAACTAATGGGAGAGTTGGATAGTTTGATCCACAGTCACACCAGAATTTCAGCCTTGTCTTGCCTTGCCTTCCTGTTCCTTCCCATGCCCAGTATGTTCAAAGCTAAATTTGCCACTGCCAAGTTGAGGTTAAATCATTTTAAGGAATACTGTGTTTTATGCAGGGACAAGATGACTGGCTGAGCATTAACCTTATGTGTCCAAAGCCTAAAAGATAAGCTACATGGAAGAGTTTCTTGGCATGGCTCACAGACCCCAGTTAAGTGTGTGAAGGGGGCTTGCCTCCTCCCAACAGCGATGCTGTTGACATCTGCTGAGCGTGTCATCCACAATAACCTCAGAAACTTTCATTCAGGTCTGCTCATCAGGCAGTGGTTCCCCATCAGTTCATATAGCTGACTATTCCTTTCCAGATGTACTTATGCCTACCAGGTAACATCTCTTTTTTTCAGATCATCTCCAGTTCAGCTATGAATTTATGAAGTTCATTTGTATGTCTAGTTATCCAAACTACTGGCAGTCCTTTCAAAGTGGTGGTGTCAGCCAGCTTGAAAAGTGTTTTCTCTGTTCCATCATCGGGACCATTAATGAAAGTGCTGAAAGCTTCGTCCATGCAGTAAGCTTCCTATTTTGACAGTAATCTGTCAATGATTGCTCCATCTATAATTTTCTAACCAGTTTTGCAACTACCCAATAATATATTAACCTAGAAGGTATTTTTCTAGCTCCTGAAAGTGTCGTGGGAGATAGTGTCGAAAGCCTTCCTAAAATCAAGATCTATGACATTGTCTGTTTCTTCTCTGTCCACAAGGCTTTCTGCACTGTCATAAGTGAAAATTAGATTGGTTTGACATATTTGTTCTTGACAAATCCGTACAGACTGTTACTCATCTCTTTATATTCTTCTGTGAGCTTACAGATAGTCTATTTGATTATCCAGCTCACTTTTTTGTGAAAATTGAAGTTATATAGGTTTCTAAGGGAAGCTCCTAACTCTCTTCTTAACGTTTCAAAGATCTGCATTTCAAGATGGCTACTGCCTTTTACATTTTCCAGCACCTTACAGACCCTCAGTGAACCCTTAAAACTAATGGCCAATGCTTCCAAGATTTCATCAGCTCGTGCCGTAGGTACCATACAGTGGAGTTCACTAAGACGTGGCCAACGAGAACATCTGCATTGTTTTGGGCACCTTTTGAACTGTGTTTCTCTGTGTTTTCTGTTTAGGTGTTAAAGCTTAGGAAAGCAAACAGACTGTTGTGAGGATCCCACTGTAAATTCATGTGCAGTCAAGACACAGGACTCTGGGTTCTTCCTACACTTCCAAAACCACTAAACATTATCATTTCCCAGACACAGCCATAGCAACCCCAATCCAAGTTCACCTCAAACAGCATCATCCCCCTTTATCCTGAGTACGTCACCTACATCTATTGGTATTGTTCCTTGCACAAAGGATATTCCCACTAAGCTCCTTATTTCTAAATTACACAGTAAAATGTACCCCAGATCCCTCTGGGAAGCCTTTCTCTGAATGCATCTGTGAGCTGTCTTTGCTACAGGCTTGTATCCACTCACAGCGCGAGGGGGGATGCAACAGGACTAGCAGTGAGATGGAGGGAGCTGCAGGATCGCTGCAGGAGGACTGTGCCTGAGAACTGCACGCCCAGATGTGCCCCAGTCCCATGGCAGAAGGGCATGGAGATGTCACGTGAATGGGGAAGAGCTGATCTCATTACTGGGAAGCCTGCAGTTATCTGGAGGCAGCAGCCTGGAGTCAGGTCAAGAATTTTGCAGGACTAGGCTTGGAGGTGACCTTAAGATCAATTATACTGATAAGGACAGACAAGCCCTAACTTACCAGCCTAGGTAAGATGTATTTGAAGTCTACAGAGCTCTTAAATCATCCTTATATTTACAGTGCACGGAATATACATATGATTTGTCTTTCAGAATAAATGTAGTTCCTGAGTTTCAGAGAAGTTAAGGACCATATGTAATCCAGCTGATTTCTTGTAAGTCCAAATGCACCAGCTCCTTCACTGCTGCAGCAGTGGCACCTACGTACCCATCCCACTTTACACATAATCTTCACCTGCAAGTATAACAGCATTCCCAAGAGACTTGGTCTTTCGTCCAGACCTTGCATGTTATTACCCCATGACCTCCCTGAGGGAACAGAATATCTTCTGCGGTCCATAAAACAGGCCTGTGTTCCCAGGAGAGAACAGAAAGGATAATGTCTCCCAGGAGAGATAAAAGGACCTGCTGGCCCTTTGCGTGACTTCTCTTGCTGCTCAGGTGGTGGGAGTGAGGTATATGGGAGCAGAAATTCCTGCTTTGTGTTTTCCACAGGGGCAGCTCAGTGAAAGCCGTGATGGCTCTGAGCTAAATTTGCTACTCACTGAGCCGTGGGATGTTGTGAGGTTTTTACTGGATGGATGTCACCAAATCAAGAGCCCACTATAAAGTCTGAACTTCCAGTACTACCTTTGATGACCGTGCTGCAAGCCTTAGATCCGTTTCACCTACGTGCAGAACTGTCAAAGGTCATTAATTTGTCAGAGGCAATCATATGTCCCTTCTGCTTTGTGGAAGATTGATGAACTTTAAATACCTTTCATTTGATAAACTAAGCAGCTGTTTAACTCTCTAGCTTGCACTTGCACTTTTATGTTTGTGTGCACAGGAAAAAAGGAGTGTGCAGCATTTCTGGTGTAAAAGAGTATTCCTTGGGTCATGTTGAGGTCCTTTGCCCATCATTTTCTCCTGATCAGACAATGACCACATTAATCAGGATCACTCATAGGGTTGTCTTAAGCCTGGTCAATATTCACCAAGCCTCATTCCCTCCTTTACAAACTATTTCAGTAAGGAGAGTGCCTTAACAAGGCATAGTGCTTATGTGTGTCATTAGAGGTTCAATTAGGAGATGGAAGAAATTATTTTCATAATGAGAAAGAAAGAGAAGTTTTAATTCTTCAGGGGAGAAAAAATCCCCAATTTCCCTAACTTAATAGCGATAATGAGGGAAAGAGTATTTACAAATGGAAAAAGTACATGTAAGTAGAAACTCTTGCTATTTTTAAAAGTCCCTTGAAAACTGATTACCTGCGTTGGCCTGCATCTAAAGCTATTGACAAAGATAAGCAGGGACAGTCAGTAGTCACTTCAGATTCAGCTCTAATAGTTTGAATTAGGTGGACCAAACGAGCTGGAATTATCCATTAAATCAGCAAAATCTGCTTGTCCTTTGCTTTAATGCTTGATTAATACTGACAACCAAAGGACGTAAAGCCATCCCTTTCTCTGGCGAAGCAGCAGGCTGGGAATCTGTCTGTCCACTGCACAGAGACCCCGTGCCATTGCCATCTGTTGAGAAACCGGGATGGGATTTCAGGACCGTGGGTTTTGTCTCAGAGCAGAGGGCTGCCTTGGGAGCGCTGGCACATGGGGGCTTTGCAGGTTTACCCTTTGCAGCTCATAGTGAAAAGCCTGGTGAATGCAAAATACTGTTTCACCAAATGCTTGAAAAGTGCCCTTGTGATTGTGACTCTGGTTGCTCTTTTTTTTTTCACCTAAAATTTTCATAGACAAGCCAGGGAACCCCAGAGAGCACCAGTCCAGATTTCGAAGAGCTGTTAATTCAGAGGGTCCAGGCTTTAAGGTTTGGTTTTGTTTGGTGGCAAGAAACGAAAGCTAGACCCACAGTCCTAGAGGTTAAAGACCGTCCAGGCTGACTGAAGAACATCTCCCCCTATGCCTCCTGCAAATGAGCCCAAGCCTGGAATCAACTGCATTTCAGGGGTCTGCTCCAGAAGAGCAGAAATTAGTTTTCTTGGGACATGTTAAAAACAAATCATAAAACATTGCTTTTCTGAGCTTGCTAGTAAAACTACACTGCTTTGGATCCTTGAGATCTCTCAAACTAGACTCCAAAGCAAAGCTGAAAATATGAAATACTGCTGAAAGCAACCAGAAATTACATGCTCCTGAAATATTAACTCCCTTTATTTCCTGCTCTTTCTCTTTCCCTTTCTCCCTTTTGTTGCCTTTTGTTACAGAGGTAGATGCAGGCAGAGCGTTGCCTGCCCTACCCAGACCCTGCCTGGCTTCTGGCTGTCATCGCTGCTGGCCTGCTCTCAGCCTCAGATCCCTGCTGGTGTAATGCGCAGGCGGGAAACCAAAGCTAAAATTTATACCTCTTGCCCCCCACACTGCTGCTTCCCAGCTAGACCAGCCTCTGGGTTTGACATGTAACCACTCAGGAAAGTGATGCAGTTTTTTGCTGTACATCATTGGGATGGAGGGCAGCAGCACGGGGATGCGCCGACAAGGCTCTGTGTCCCTTGTATTCTCTAGCCCTTGTTCTCGTGGGGGACTTCAGCTTAGCAGACATCCACTGGAAACGACACAGTGGAGAGGGACCAGTCCAGGAGGTCCCTGGTGTGTGCGGAAGGGAACACCCTGACACAGCTGGGGAGGGAGCTCGCTAGGGAAGGCGTCCATGGGACCTCGTTTGGACCAGGGAAGGACTGGTGGGTGCTGTGACAGCTGGAGGCCGTCTTGGGCACAGTGACCACGAGCTGATGGACCTTTTGATTCTCAGAGAAGTTAGGAGGGGGGTCAGCAGAGCTGCCACCTTGGACTTCTGCAGGTGCAGGAGCCGGCTGTCCCCATGTGCCAGCAGACCAGCCGGCAGGGGAGACCAGCCTGGCAGAACAGAGCTTTGGCTGGATCTTGGGGAAAAAGGAGAGTGTATGCCCTTTGGAAGAAGGGGCTGGCAACTCAGAACTGCAAGGATGCCAGGAGGTTATCCAGGGAGAAAATTAGAAGGGCCCAATGAGAACTTAACCTGGCTACTGCTATAAAAGACAATAAAAATGTTTCTATAAATACATCAGCAACAAAAGGGGGCTGAGGAGAATCTCCGTCCTTTATTGGGTGTGGTGGGAAACAGTGACAAAGGTTGAGGAAAAGGCTGAGGTACTTAATGCCGCCTCTGCCTCAGTCTTTAAGGCTTAGCCCAGTTGTTCTCGGGGTACCCAGCCCCCTGAGCTGGAAGACAGGGACAGGGAGCAGAAAGAAGCCCCCGTAATCCAAGGGGGAATGGTCAGCCACCTGCTGCACCGCTTAGACATGCACAAGTCCATGGGACCGGATGGGATCCACCCCAGGGCACGGAGAGAGCTGGCAGAGGATCTCACCAAGCCGCTGTCCATCATTTATCACCACTCCTGGCTCACCGGGGATGTCCCAGGTGACTGGGGGCGAGCCAGTGTGACACCCATCTACAAGAAGGGCAGGAAGGAGGATCCAGGGAACTACAGGCTGTCAGCCTGACCTTGGTGTGGGGAAGGTGATGGAGCAGATCATCCTGACCACCAGCATGCGACACGTGCAGGACAATTGTATCATCTGTTTGCAGACACAACACATCTTCTCCCAGAACCAGCAGCAGAGCTCAAGCATGAAATAAAAAAATTGTGTCTGAGAGGGAATTTGAGTTAAACAAAGATTGTGCACAACAGGCGACAGAATGGAAACCTTTCTAGAAATAGCCCTTTAACACCAACTTTAAATGCTTTGAAGTGAAGGGTTCAGATTTCCCTGAATGTTTGCAGGTTGGCTTTGCATTTTTCAAAGCCTCTTTTTCTCTGTGATGCCCCTCTCTATGCATTAAGCTTGCTTCTGCATGCCCCAGGCCATAAATGATTCAAATTATAGAACTCGGTTTGTGCTTGAATGACCATCCCATTTCTGTGCTGCTCACTTTGATCACAGTGTCCAACCCACTCTTCCTAGTGA
>JAVJGI010000002.1:1830523-1898564 GCA_035590275.1 Ibycter americanus | reverse complement strand
CGGTTTGTGCTTGAATGACCATCCCATTTCTGTGCTGCTCACTTTGATCACAGTGTCCAACCCACTCTTCCTAGTGATATGGTAGGCACATTCAAGTGGGTGGAAACCATTCTTCCTATGACTACGTGCTGCTCCTTTGGAAAAGAAACAGGATGTCAGTCCCCATGCTGGATGAGTGGTTGTGCTGTGCTGTGTCTCGGTTTCCAGATCTGAACGACGAGAATTATGGTGCCATTTGGTTCTCAGACTCACTTGGATGTACTGCTGAGGCTGCACGATGATTAAATGGTTGCTGTTGTTGAGAAAAAGCACCCCTCTTTTCTCATCCATGTCCATGTAAATAAGCAGCAGACATGATCTAGCTGCAGATCAGGATATATGCTTCATCCCCAGATACTGAAATTTTCCAGAAGCCCATTTCTGAAAGGAGTCTGATCTTGTTCCCTGCAGGAACAACTCTAAGTTGATAGTATGGACTAGCTGATTGATCAAATTATTTTTACAACCAATTTCTAAGATAATTTTTAGGTTCCCTGGTTTTGGGGGCGAAACACAACATCCATAACTCCTTGGCCCTGTTCTCCCCTGGTGGAAAGAGCTGCCCTAACAGTGCTGGTGGGCTTTGTCTGCTTGTATGAGACCACAGCCCAGGCTCTAGAAATCTGAAATAGCTGTGATCTTGTTGCCAATGAAGATGCTCTCTCCTGCACGCAGGTGTTCAGGCGGGGGCAGCTTTGAATGCCTGCGAGGCGACGATGGGTCCTGTGACCTGCCTCCCTGGGGACATCTGTGTTTCGTCCAGGCTGCCCCTCTGCCCGGCACAACACTGGACAACTCTTTTGCGTGACCTCAGGACTGGTTTTCCACAGCTACTAAGTTCTTCACCCTGTGATGCTGCATATCACTACAGCGTGCAGAGGACATCCTCAGCACATTGGCACCATGTTAAGGAGCATCAGTCCTCAGACATGATGCTGAGCTAAACAGGAGTCAGCAGAGCCGTTCAGTCCTGACAGTGACCACCCTGTTGTGGCTGTGTGCCTCTTTCCAGGCATGTATCTGTAATGAAATGCAGCAGGGAAGGATGAGGCAGCCAGGTGTTGTGCTCAGGACCCCTTTGGGCTGCCTGCCCTGCCACATCCTTGCCTCCCTGCAGTGCTGACAATCATGGGGAGGGCTGGAGCACAGTCTGGGAAAGGAGGAGAGATCAGCAAAGGAAGGGAACAAGGTTTTAAGGAGAGCTGTTGTACTTACTTCTCAAAATAAGGCAGCAAGAGGTAATGCATCCCCTCCCCAGCACCTCCTCCCAGGTTGAGGCCAGCAGCATTCCTAGTCCAGGATACTGGAAAGCTTAAAATATTTTTGAAAATCAGAAATAAACTTCTTTTTGGGTAGTTTAACTTAAGGTGATGGGAGAAGTCTTGTGACAAAGAATGATTGAAACATTTTGCCACAGGAACATCATAAAAATATTGGTTAAACTTACTGGGACAAAACCATGTATTTGATTACTGGGCTGCTCTGGACATGAGTTGTCTTCCAGTTCAAAGGAAACCATCCCTTTTGTGATCATTTGAAATGGGAAATCTGAAAATAGAAATGCTTGAAAAGGATGGGTTTCTCCTCTGAAAAAAATAATCAAAATAAACATTGAATAATAATAATAATAAAAAAATCAAACAGGAAAAAGTGTCATTTACAAAAAATGCCAGAACTGAATGTTGTGAAGTGAATAACAGCCAGAGGAAAAAGTATCTCAGTGTTGCCGGGTACGCACTCTGCCCTAAAAACAGCGTGAAAAATTTAGCCGTTTCTAATGAAACACTCGAGTACAGTGATTGTACCTACAGTACTGGTGTCTGACCTGGGATCCAAACCCGGCGCCCACCGCCGCCGTGCTGCGGCCACCTGCCCTGCTGTGGCGTGGGGCTGAGCGCGGAGCAGGCAGGGAGCCTGGGGCAGGGGCAGCAGCGCTGTGGGCACAGGTGAAATAATTCGAAGGTATTTTTGAGGCAGTTTGGTACCGGGCTCCAACTCTTGGGATTTTCCAAAGGCGTCAGGAAAGTAATAGGAAAAGGAGTTTCAGTGCAAGATGAACATGTGATTTTTGTTTTTCTTTGGAGTCTTCAGAAATTTCCATTCCTGCCAGAGCCCTGAAAGTGAGTTTTGCTTGGGGAAGGCAGCCCACCAGGTCACCTGAGGCACTGTCGGAGGCACCAGTGTGAAATCAGCTCCTGAGAACGAGCCTGCACGAGCCGGCATGGGGCTGGCGGAGTTAGGGAGTACTTCATGGAGAATGACGGTGATGAGGAAAATGTGAATCATACAGCAAAGAAGAAAGGAAGCCATAATTAAATATTCCAAAGTACAACATCATAATTATAGTGGACTAAGAAGTAAGCAAATGACACACAGTAAGAAAGCAGCTGATCAGACGGATTCTGAGCTGATTATCATAATGTAAATGCCAACAGCAATTTACTCAAATCAGAGAGGTTTATTTGCAGAATTGAAGCTAGGTTTAGTCCTAATCAAAATAAAATCAATGTATATTTCAAAACAGATTAGCGCTGTGAGACAAAGCAGCCATGATTGTTATTCATTATCTTCATCAGCACCAAGAGGGAGTCGTTTATGTTGCTGCTTAATTACATAGATGTTAACAATTAATTAAGTCAACGTGGTGATAGCCAGTGATTTGGGAAATCGAGATAAGATGGTCCCCTGTTTGTTTGCTCAGTCCCCCTCAAACCATGAGGCTGGTGATGCTCTGGAGCGGTGACAGCTCCGGGAAGCAGAGGCACAGGCAGGCTCAGCGGTACCTCCCGTCCCATCTCACGGACGGCCGGGCCCGTGTGCGTTGAGACTCCCCAAGGTCGTCCGTCCTCCCAGCCCGCGCTGTCAGGTGTTCCGTCTCCTTTGGCTCAGCTGGCAGGGTTTGCATCTGTGCTCTTCCTAGGAACTCATTACAGATTCTGGACTAAAAATCTTTCTGTGAACAGGAAGAGCTGGAAACAGCTGGATTGGGATCCAAGGGGAAGGCGGCAGAGCATGCCGTACCCAGGGCAGCAGGACACCCGCAGCCGCTGGTGAGCACGGCGATGCTGCGCGCCCTGGGTCCAGCCCAAATTAATGTCTGGTGGTAATGTGGAGCAACTAAGCATTGAAGAACTGTATTTCTTTCATCCAGATATGTCAGTTCTCATTGACGCAGGAGGTGCTGGACTTTGAGAGGCTGGGCCAGGAGGCTCATCCAGACCTGTTTCACCGTGTAGAACAGCCCAGGAGGGCTCCAGCCCATGCTGCCATCAGCTGCTCCATTTTAAGTCTGAAGGAAGAGCTGGTGTTTTTGGAGGAAAAGGGGTTTGGACAAGAGTTTGGTCATTCAGTCCCAATGTTAGTCTGATCCTGAGTCACGTTTTCCTGAGGGTATCTCCCAGAATAAAAGGCTAGCCCTGACATCCAAGATGCCAAAAAAACCAAACAGCCCAAACTTCTCCCCGGCATGTGGAATAACCTGCACCAAGGGCTGAACTCCCCCGCTCGGGTCAGGCTGCAGAGAGCAAATGACCCATTAACTTTAATTCTGTTGGTCCTTCCCAAAAGCATAAACAGTGCTGTTGGGACTTTGGTAAGTGTTTTTAATGACAACATTGCCTAAAGATCCTCTTTAGCTCTCGACTGCAAAATTGGTGGCCCTTCCGTGCACACCAGGAGCTCTGCTTGTTTGGGTTCGATAGGTCCTCCGTACTGGGTTTATTGCCATAGTCTCTAAGAAACTATTTTTAACAGTATTTTCCTTCCACTCTGCTCAAGGAAAAGTGGGCCATTTATATTCATTGTACCTTATAAATGTTTCTACCATAACAATTGCTCCTGATTATAGTGGACTTTGTTTTCTGTTGAATTTAATAGCAAGAGAAAAATGACATATGACACTAATTTAAATAATGTTTTGCTCCCCTCCTTTCTCTTTTCTTTCTGAACTGTAATCCACAGTTTATGTTGAAGAATGACAGTGTTTCTTGAATTATTTTTTTCGTTTTTGGAAGAGGGAGAAAAGTGCATTAATGAGTTTGATTTCCCACAGTGCTGAACAACTGAGTTTTTCCTTGGGTTTTCAGATACTTGACAGCTCAAAAAGTTGGGCCCAAATTATTTGTAGGGTAAGCTTGACTTTCAGGCACAGGAAACTGTCTGATTGTCAAATATGCATTAGAGATTTTATTTAATAAAATCGCACACAACTTGTCATAAGGGTTTTCAGTATCTTTCTCATCTAATTTCTTGGAGGAAGGTTGTCTAAGAGGGTGGGCCTCACAGGCTGTATGTAGGTGCAACAAAGTCCTTTTTAAAGTAATTTAATAGTTAAAGGGAAGGGTGGGGGTGAAAGCGTTGGGCATGGCTCCTGTTAGTCTCTTCTTTCCTAACAAACTAGAGTTTTGCCACTAACTTTACCAAGAGCAAAAATAGGCCACATTAAGCACATCTGAAAGTCACTTTCTTCAGCTAGCTGATTTATTTTAGCATTACAAACACTATGCAAATGTGTTCTCCGGATATGGGATGGATGCAGCTATCACCTTCTGTTACATCTCCCTCGCTAGGCAGGGCTGCAGGGAACCTGCACATCAGAGGCCATTGCCAGCAGCCCCACCCTTCACGCAGGTTCTGGCAAGACCTACATAACTCTCTAGAGGTGTCTGGGTGAACCTAGTATTGTCACAGATAACATTCAAGATACTGCAAGTGAAATACATTCATATTTTCTGCAATGTGCGTCTCATCCCAAGTTTTGAGTGTGGGTCTAGTGGCTTTCTGCCTGCCTTTCATCGGTACGCTTATAGTCTGCCTTACATTAAGCTCCTGTTCATGTGTGTAAATAATTATTTCTCTTCTGGAGTGATGGGTGCTCAGCCCCAGCACCTATAAGTGGTTAGCATGTGACGCGCATTTATTAGGCTGTTTCTGTAACTCATTATATATTAACAAGCAGCCCTCCTTCGTTACAGCAGTGGGTTCCTGTGGAGCCTGATGCACAGATAAACGCGGATCCCAGCTCCAGCCTCCCAACACTCCCATGAGCCGCCCAGGAAGGACGCGGTAGTGTTCTTGTGGTCTGAGCCCTCAGGACTCAGAATCGCATTGGAAACACTGGAAGATGTGCTTCAGTGCTTCTCTGCATTTCACGAGCACTCTACTTATCTCCCAGGAGCCTTTCTAATTGCTGTTGCCAATTTGTGCTCCATCTGCAGATGCGGCCCCAAAAGCCCCAGAGGTCTGTGTTTCAGAAAAGAGCACTGTTGTGTACAAATGTTTGTCCTGGGTTGTGTCATTAATGACTTAAAGTACCTTGAGACTTGTTGTGGCTTTGGTCGGGCACTCACAGCTAGCGTGTCTTGCCTTCCTGCCTTGGGGCTTGTATAATCTTTCCGTTTCCTCTTTTATGTCTTTTCAGGATCTGATAAAACACTTCCAGGTCCTATTAACTGTCAGTCAGTGCTGATTTCCCCAAAGCAACCAGCACAGGATGCAGAGATGCTAAAAGCTGTTCGAGAGGTGGCTGAGCCGCTCTCTGCCCGTGCGGCCGGCACGGGTCAATCCATTGAGCTCATGCTGCTGTCCTTCTCCCCCAGCTGCCCACGCTGCCTCTGAACACAGGCTTCTTGCTGCCCAGCAAGTCCGAAATAGCTCCTCTTGTCCGACCCCACCAGCCGACCCCTTCCTCCCCCTCCTGCCTGTGCCACCTGCCCTCCTGCCCCGGTGCTCCTGTTCCCCAGGATGGCCAGCAGCCCCCTGGCAGCCCCTGCACCACCTCGACAGCGGGATGCCACACAGGTCCCTGTCCCAACGACCTGCTCACGAGCTTTCCTTACTTTTTTCTCTCTCTTCACGCCATCAAAGATCAGGCAGGACCCCTCAGGTTCAGTGTTTTCATGGGGGAAAAAGGTGGAATTTGGACAGACAAAAATGGGAGAGATCTCAGACAACTTAAGCCAGAATAAGAACATGAGCAGAGAAGCTTCATGCCCATAGTGACACATTTTTTCTTACGCCGCTGTCCGGACCTCCCAGATCACAAGCTGATGTCTGCAGTGCCCCTCCCCATCACGGGCAGTGCCTGTATGTGGGGCATTCAGCCGCTGCCACCTTCCAGCTTGGGAACATTTTGGAAGTGCTGGGTTTGTATTGTCCTGCACCTGGTTGTGCATTTTGGGCTGCCTTGGAGACCACGGCCAGAATTCAGCACTGGCTTCCAAAATCAACATGCTTAAGGAGGGTTGGTGATGAAGGGCAGGGGAAAAGGCTGCTGAGAGTCTCCTTTAGGTACTTATTTCCCAGCCTTGCAAAGCAGGGTGAGACCTGGGTCCTGGTTTCTTCCCAGCCCTCTCCTGGGCAGAAAGACAAGCCCAGAGGCTGAGCAGTGATAGTAACATATAGCTTTAATGAATAGGGCTGAAAGATTATTAAAGTGACAGAACAGTTTTGCAAAAATACTCAGTTTGAAGGGAATACATTTTACCTGCCTGTGAACTGCAGTGACTGGAGGTAGATGGATGCATCCCATCACTGAAATCACTTTCCCACTGGCTGCATCAACATCCCCAGGAGCACCCCAGGAGAAGTACACATGTTTCGGTCCCTGCAAGATGGAGCAACGTGCAGAAGGCTTTGCTTCAGGGAAAGCTATTGAAGCAGGAGGCACCAGGCTCTGCAATACACAATCTCCTGGGGGCCAGGCTGCCCTGCTTTGCACATTTCTGATCGGCAGGGTCAGCGTACTGTGTCCCCTCTCCCTGGGGTAGTGCCCTCTGACAGCCTTGGAGGTTTATCTTTCTCAGCTCATGAATTTCATTTTGGATTTGTGAATGCCATTGTGCTCATAAACCTTTGCATGACCTGAAGCATACATCTTGTAGGAAGAACTTGACTCCTGCTGGGGATACCCTGCCTGAGAGCTGCAGCAGAGTCACTGAGTGCTCTCAGGGAAAGCTCAGGGGCAGATGCCACTTTAAAGGACTGTTCTCTAAGCTAAGGGTTTCCAGACTGGGGAATGGGGGAACCAGCTTGGTCGTGCCCTCTCTGCTCAGCCAGGACCCTCAGAGGGACTCATTTTTTATCATCTAGTGTCCTTGTACTGTTCAAAGGCATGCACTGCCCCACGAATTCCTTTGCACTACTACCATGCCGCTGACGGGAAAACCAGCTTTCACTAAGCCATACCATACGTGGGAGGTTGCCCTGTGTGCCAGAGGACTCAGGGGGCTGCAGTCTGAGTTTCAGGATGAGGATGGCCTGCCTCCTTGACAAAGATGTCAAGCAGAGTCTGCACATGGGACTGCTCCTGAACAACTCACTGCTCAGTCCCAGGAGGGACTCACAGGTCAGGCCCGTCACCGGGCAGTGGACAAAGGATTGGAGCAGCTGCAGTAATGTGTGTGGCATCTCAAGGAAGGGAGAGAGGACAGACACATGCACTACGAGGGTGCGGGCTAGCTGTGGGGCACCTGGATCCAGCTGAACAAGCCAGGGAGGTCCAGATCACACTACCAGTGACAGGAGAGGTGGTCCAGGCCACAGGATTCAGGTCCAGTTCTCAAAGCTTTCTCCAGGCATCCAAACATCAGTGATCTGGCAGAGGATGGGCTGGGACCCCCAGAGGAGGGAGTGATGGTGGTGGCTGTCAGTCTCTGTGGGGTCAGAGGGATTAAGCTCTGTGGCAAAAGCTACATCCCACTCATAAAACAGTGCTGCATTGCTGGAGGCACTGGCCTCTCTAGGGACACTGACTGCTTCCCCAGAGAGAGCTGGCGCATCTCAAAGCCAGCAGGGATTTTCAGCTGTGTGGTCCGCAGCCCTACATTGTTCTGACAGTGCTGGAGTTCCTCATCCAGATGCACTTTGTGGGCAAAACCTACCTGGAGCCTCAGGGTTTTACACTCTACAGGGTTGAATGATGCTCCAGGCGATGCTTCTGGGCACTGTGCTTGCTCGGAGGCAGGTGGGCATCCATCACACCTAAGGCACGGGAGCCACAGAGGTGCTGGCTGCTGCTGAAATGTCATTGCCCTGAAGCGGGGGGGACACACGCCATTCACGTGCACTGCTGGGCTGGGCTGGGGTTTGCCCAGACCAGGTCGGTACCGGTGCATTGTGCCTACCCGACCTGCCTATCCACTGACCAGGATGCAGGAGTGCAGCTGCCTGTTGGATGCAGCTTCATTAAAGATGGTGACCCCAGCTGCACTCCTGGGAAGCAGCCTGTGCTTGCCAGCATTGCCCCCTTGCCTCTGCTCTTCCAGAAGGACCTGAGGTCCCTCTCCCATAGCTACATCATCGCTAAGTATTTAGGCAGCCAAAACCTGAGCGGTCCCATTCACCCAAGGTGGATGACGTGCTTGTAGGTCTCTTTTCACTCTTTTTTATGCTCATTATGCACCGTTAATTGTACAAGTAGTGGAAAGGCTCATTATAGGAGCAGGCAGGCTTTCTGCATTCAGAAACAGATAAACATGGTGATGCACTGAGCTGTCAGCCTGGTTGCTTGCCAGGAGGGAGGTAACCATGCAGGAGGAACTCAGCTGAGGAGCCCTATTCCTGGCCATCACTGTCACCTGGGATCCAGCAGAACCTCTGGTGCCACCAGCCATGACCGACTGCCCTCTGACAACACACATGCAAGGACCTGCCTGTCTGGTCTCACTTCCAGCCTTCCTCGCTCCACAGACATTAGGGGACCCGACTGAAGCTCCAGGCTGGTGCAGTTGTCTATGCACAAGCACCTCCTGCCACGTGAGATGCTCTAGTTAAGCCCGCTATGTCCAACTGCTGCTCCAGGTTGCCACTGCCCGTCCTGCAGGGCCTGTCACCCATCTGCCAGCTCGCTCTGCCTGCGTGAGAGGCCTCTTGCATGTATCGAGGCAGTCCATAATGTCCTGGGGCTCCATGGCAAAGACAGAATGGGATCTTGCTGTTGTTGGAGGCATGAGGTCAAGCCTTGTACACGCTCAAGGCTGACACAGAGGACACTGCACCCTCTCTCTCTGGGCTCTCAGGGGCTGCCAGCTGAGGTGTTTGCCATCCTCTCTGTGCTGGATACTCCTGACATGAGCATCCCAACAATAAGTCTACAGGACCAGCCCAGGCTTGTCCCACTGATGGTGTTTTGGGAATAAGATGATGCCTCATTTCAGGGTTAATCACTGGGAATAAATGTTACCAGCAAAGTGCAAGGCTTCATGGTTCACACTGGCTTCACCGAGACAGTGCGGGGCGATGTTCCGGATCACCTTTGGGAAGCTACAGTTTGACTGAGTACTTCTCGGCTATTTTAAACATTAAGGCTGCTGTGCAGAGCAGGCAGGAGTTCTGTTTGATCTATTTAATGTCATTTTCTCCCCTTACTTAGACATCATCTTTTTGTATCTCTACTTTCTGCCTGTGCTGACCAGCTATGGAGACAACAGTTTTGCTGTGCAACCCGTCCCCAGCAGAGCTGGGTCCCTCGCTCCCGTCACCCACAGCCCAGCAGATTGGCTAACAGCAAAGCCAATATCAGATGGGGTGAGACAGACACAGCCGAGGATTTTGCAGCTGAGACATGAAGCTACTTAGGATTTTTCAGTTCCGTCCCATAGTCTGGATGGCAGTTTGCAAAAGTGACCAGTTACATGCCCAGCACTCTCCCTCCCAAACGTGCTGCTCCTCCCCACCCAGCCCTGCCCAGGGCTCCTGCCCTTCTCCCAGCCTTTGCCAGTGAAATGCTCCCCATCTCTTCTGGGCACACGCGTGTCTCTGCTGCAAGGAGGCTCCTCTCGCTCCTCCTCACTGCCTGGGCAGCAGCAGGGGAGCTCTGACAGCACAGGAGGATGCCTGCCAAGGATGTGCTGTGAACTTGCTAACAAGGAGCACTCTCGAAAGGCTCTCCCTGCAAAAGAACCCACCCAAACACATTATCCCATTACTGCACATGCTGTGGAGAGCAGCGGAGAGCAGCTGCAATTTCAAGTCACAGCTTTCGCTCTTTCAAATGAAAATAATCCAACCTATGAAAAATTCTAAGCAAGGGTGACACTGAGTGTTCCAGCATATCCCCAGCCTCATGGGGTGACTGGCTGGGGGATTCCCAGGGGGAGTTTCCTAACCTGTCTGTGCATCCCTGGGGTTAACCCTCTCTGGCTACAGCTGGAAGGCAAAGTGCAACCAAGCTGGGCATACCTGTCCAGCAAGCTCTTTTCTTCTGCACTGAAGCAGTGACGGCAGCTAGACACTAGTGTTTAAAAACCCCGCCACATGGAAGGTGGTGCAAGTAGAGGCTTTTATGGGCACAGCCATTTTAGGTGGAGAGAAGGCACATCTGGACATCGTGTGTCCTGAGCTCTTCAATTGTCTCCTGCCGCTCCATTGAGCTTATAGTGCTCCTTATTGATTTTCTACAGTAAACTCAATACCTGAGACATTACTGTAGTTCAAAGGATGAAAAAGAGAGAGAGGAAAGTGCCTGCAGTGCCAGTCTGAGAGGCAGAGGTCCTGCCCTTCGACACTGCAGTGATGGGTGTTTAACAGCCCCCACAACGTCTCACTTCAGAGCGGACCCCAAGGAGGCACAACTGTCACAACGTGAAGAAATGTCCGCAGTTCCTAAATGCAGTGATGAGTGCTTGCAGCCAAACAGACAGAAAACATGCACCTCTAACCCGTCTGAAGCTTTGCTCTCTTTGCCATGGATCCTGTTCTAGCAAAATGGCACTGTGTACCTGGGAGCGGATATCTGAGCCCATTCTCCCTCCCACTGTAGCACCACACATGATATCAGAGATCTCCCTTTTCCTCCCATCTGTCTCCTTTCCTTTTTGCTCAATTTGTTTTAATCTCGCTATCTGACTCCCTGTGAAATCTCACCAGATGTGATGCAAATATTGAGGAAATCCTTCCTTGGCAGAACATCTTGGAGCAAGCCTCTGGTCCCAGGAAGGCTTTCAAAAAAGAAATGCAGCTTGGTGTCTTCGAGCCGATGCTGGGATTTACAGCATGTTGGTAACCTGCTGCACAAGGCACCAGCTCCTCACCCTTCCCTCCCTCCATCCATCCCTCCTCCTGCAGCGCTTTGCTGTGTCTGTCCGGGAAAAGCAGAAGTTAGACTAGAAAAAGTTCAGGGCTATTGCCCAGGTAATTATATTAACTTTGGAGCTACAGCTCCTGGCTGTGCTAGGATGGAGTGTAAAATCAGGCTTCAGTAGGGTGGTCGGTGACTATCACGGCGTGAATTTATCGGTAACTATGAAGTGACACTTTGTGCTGTTACCTACTGTGTGTTTCAACCTTTTAAATTATTCTGAAAACAGGACACATTTTGCAGCCAAATACTAATGGGTTCATTCCTTCTCCCACCATTTTCCTGTCTCCCCTTGCAGGTTTATAATTACAGATGGGATTTTGACAAGTCAGGTTCCCAGTAATGGCAAATTTAAACTCCCTGATGTGAATCAGAGGAAGCTAAGATGATTTTGCAATGCATATTTATTAAGGATAGTGGTGGCTGAAGCCACTCTCACTCACAAGAGCTATATTCTGGCATTTATCTTCTCAGAAGCTTTATCTTTAATGAAAAAAGAATTTAACCCCCTCACACACACACAAAGCAGCATAAACCCCATTGCTGTTGACACGGAAATATTCTTCTGCTTCTATCGCAGACAACACTACACAGAATCTGGGATACCCATGTTAATGCGTTATCAAATGCAAAACTCTGCGTAAGAGGAGCGGTAATGATGAGCTGTATTTTTGGCTCCACTTAACTGAAGAAGGGAACCAATGTTAGGATGAACCAGTCTCCTAGAACCTGCCAGCCTCTCCACCTGCATAGCCACATCCCTATACATCTGATTTTAGCATCTCTGCAGACTCAGGCATCTTCTGGAAATCCCAAGACCCCTGTCCATATGATTCTTCCATGGCTTAACCAAACCCTGCAGCAAATTTTTCTCTGTACAGTGAGTTGTCTGGTCAGCTTAACTGGATCTGGACACCTCTCCTCAAAATTTCTTATGCCCAGATCTTTGCCATGGTGCCTGCAATACACCAAGTCCTCCTGTGCCTCAGACCACAAAGCTCTGAAAGGTATTTGAAAGGTATTTGAAGAGACTCGGGCAATAAAGACCCCTACCCCAGGCCTTAGACCAACATCAGAGGGAGAAAATAAGTTCTGAATTCAGAAGAAGAACTGAACCTGCAGCTTTCACCTTGTCCCCCTGCCCTGACAATTCCTGCCCAGGAGCAATCATGGTCAAGAATACCCTATGAGCCACATTTCTTATGAAAATAGGGATAAAGATGATTTTCTTTCCCTAATGCTCTCCAGGTTGCATGCAGTGCAGTCCGATTATGGTAAAGAGCTAAAATTTATACGTTTGAAACACTGTATTCTATTTTCTTCTAATGGCATTTTTATCTGCATTTTATTCAGCTTAATGAAAATGGAAATGAACTCACTGGCTCACCCAGTTATAACCCTTTCCCAGCAGTGAGGCGGCCGGACGGGAGTGTCCCTTTTCCACACTCCCATCAAGGGAAGCTAGCTGGTTGCTTGTTGGTTGCATTTAGGATATTTTCAGAGACAAATTAATATTTCAGCAAAGCTTTCCTGATACTTGCTAGCGCTGTTCTGAAAGAGAAATCCCACTTTTTGAAACACAGACCTCGCAGCAACAACCAGCTCGTACATGACACCCCAGAGTATAGGACCATGTGCTGGGACAAGCCACTAGTGAGGGGTGAGGGTCCACTCTTCCTTACCACCATTTGCCCCAAAAGTAGTGTTTTGGTGATAACAATGAAGGAAAAAGTAAGCCATGGAGGCATTAGGAGGGACAGATTTCCCTGGCAAATACCTCCCAGCATTTTGCTGAACTGTGCATTTACCCCTCTCCTTGCTCCTGGCCGTGCTTGCGGGCTCCATCTCAGCCCTAGGAATCGTTCGTGATAAATGAATACACACACACACACATATATATATATACACACACACATACACATACTACATCCTCTTCAGTATTTTTACTAGGATAAGGACATGACAACAGCAATTATGCACAAGACTGACAATAAATGGTCTTTCTCCAGTCACAGGAAGGATTTTGCAGAAAGGCAGCTTTAGCACTTGCCAAGGCAGTGTGCTCTAGCACCCCTGGGATCCAACACTCTTTAGCATTAACTGCCTTCAGGCTTCCAGCAGTTCACTTCTGAGCACTCTGTGTATAAACAGCCAGTGTGTCCTGTGCGCACATGAGGTCAAAATGATTGTTTTAAATTGCTTTTGAGCTGTTAGACCTGGTAAGGTGCCATTGCTCTAGCACATGTGGTGCTGCTACCCTGCAACTGGGAAAGATGGAACAGAAAGTGCGAGTCTTTGTTGACATCATCACTAAGGCAGGACACTGAAAAAAATCAGGATATTGGAAATTAAGGCTTAAAAACTTGTATGAGCTCAAAAATATATTGAAAAACTTAATTTTTCTCTATCACTCTCAACTTTGGTTTTGGTGAGCCTGTCCCAAGCTTTTCCCAGCAGCAGGCAACCTCATGGGAACTGTAAGAAAAAAAGAGTAAATATTGCAGGAGTCACAGCTAAATCAAAGAAGATTATGTTTTAAATACTTGATTTGGTAGATGGACAAGGAGAAGGTAGTAGCCTTTTTTATACATGTGTTCCTCAGTTTTAACAATTAAGGCTAAGTTGATTATTTCACTTGTAGAATGCAGGGTTGGTGTTTTCAGTGTAACCAAGAACAAATAGGAAAAGGGCCTAGATTTTGGAGTAACTATCTGCTTGAAAGCTTTTAATATCACCAGCTTAAAGCTCTTAAAATCAGGCCCTTTAAGACGTCTTGAATTAACACCTGAAAATGGGACCCTCTACCCCATCAGGTACCTTAAAAATCCTTGCCTGGGATTTTAATGAGAGATGAGAATCGTGCTGCAGGAGCCTGTCGCTCTGCCTTTGCTCTGCTCCCTGTTTGCCTCTCTAGCTCTGAACAGAGCTTTTCTGGTCAGCTTTGCTGTCCTGCCCGCTGAATCCAGCAGCATCCCGTGCCTGCTGGGGGCTTTGATGGAGGGAAAGCATCCCTGTCCTCGCCTGCAGCCACCCCTTTGCCTCCCGACAAACAATGCTTTGCCAAGTCTGGTTTTTGCTTCAGGTTCCTCTCGGTTTGTAAATCTGCCGGAGGATTTTGTGCTGTTTTATAGGATTTGCAAATCCATTGCAGGGGACAAATATGTAAATACACTTCTGGACTTACAAAGGAGTCAGATGTTCTGGTGAAATCCCATGATTAAAAGGAGCAGCTTCTCAGCCCAGATTCTGATGTAAAGATTTACCAGCAGATTTTACAAGTCAGATGTGAGATGCAGAATAAGACCTCCAGCAATGTGGTTTTCTGCATCTAAACCACAGCCCAACCACAACAGACAAGATGATTGACTAAATAATCCTTTCTTGGGTTTTTTTTTCCTCCTACAAATGATACTGCAACTCTGCATTTTCAGCCTGCTTATTAAAGAGCTGCTACAGCAAAGTGCAAGAGCCACATCTGCCCCATCCCTGCTGTCAATGCCCAGGCACAGCCTCATGTGGCCTCTCCAGTCTCCCAGTTTGGCACTGCACTGGGAGGGAGCCAGCTGTGCTGAGTCATTAATTTGCAGCCTTCCAAAGCAATCACATTAACACGCCGGTCCCCAGCGGATCAAGCCATTGCACTATTTACAGCATGTTCCTTATTTCAACAGTGGGAATGCACCCAGAGCTGAGTTTTGCAGCAGGGTTTGGCTGGAGCATCGGGAAGCCATGCTGGAGCGGGGCTGCCGAGGGAAGCTTTGCCCCAGTGCTGATCCAGTGCTGAGGGATGCGGTGCAGCAGCATGGGCTCCTCCCGGCAACATCCATGAGCTGCAGCGTGGGTCTGATCCTGCACGTGTACAGCTCCAGGGAGAACGGGGCTGGGGCATGGGAGGGGATCCTAAGAGCTGCCAGAATGCAGAGATTGATTAACACTGATGTGATCTGGGGGATAAACTCCTTCCCTCTAGCTGGCTGCAGTCCCTGGGCAAAACAAAGCCCCAGCTGGACTTGCCCCTCTCTGACCAGGGCACTGGGCAGCCAAGGGAGAAGGTGGAGTGAACACAAGGAAAAAGATTGGTTTGTCTGATCAAAACCTGAAACTTTTTTGGGGGGGAGTGCAGACAGCTTAAGGGTGAAATATAATCCTCCTGATTTTAATCACAACTAGTGATTTTAGGAGTCCTCTCCTTTTACATCCCCCTGGAGATATCTTACACTGCCTGCTTTCCTGAACAGCAGTTCATAATTCTGGCAAAGCTCTCCTCAAGATGGGTCACTTCAAAGAATGAGCACAGAGCTGTTCTCAGTGACTGCTATTACAGGGCAAGGGCATCTATGCTTTTACACAGCTAGGAGTAACATGTACCAGAGTTTAGGTGTAAATGTTGCTTCACAGGTCTGCAGGCTACAATGTGGAATTTTGTGGGGAAGGGGAAAAAAACCCAAAAAACTAAGATTGGCATTGGAAAGAGATATATGAGAAAGAAAGGTGCGCACACTGAGAAGGAAGCACAGAGAGGGGGAGGAAAGTCCCCAGAAGAGCACAAAGTACAGTTGTGAAAGGCATCTCCATGCTAAATACATTGAAATTGGGAATTTCTACTATGTTGTGCATTCACTCAGCTCAGTGTGACAGCAAGACACCCAGCATACTGTTTAAGTTCAGCCTTCATAAAATCTGAAAACAAAGGGAATGTTTCCATTCAGTCATGGATCTAGCTTTTTGCCTGCTTTCAGCCATGCACTGTGTATGATAAGGGTCTGGACATCTGGGATGGGAGCTGGGACAGCCTCAGCCCCAGGCAGCCAGGAGCAGAGAGCAGGGACCCCAGGCAGTCCTGGGCATCCATGCAGCCACAGGGGTAACCTCACATTTGCTGGCTGTCGGTTCAGAGGGGCTGGATGCATAAGCTGGCTGCTGGGAAGAGGGGAAACTGCTGTCCAGACTTGGGAGGGTGGGATAGCTCCATCTAAGATTGGTTTTCAAAGATGCATTATAGTAATTGAACTTAGACCCAGGCAACTGGGTGATGTGGTACCCGCTTCTGAATAGGTGAGTCCTGAAACAGGTGAATGCAGGACAAAGCATCAGCTCCAGAGTCACATTTACATTCAGGGGGAGGAGAGCAACCAAGTTGTGACCCATGAGTTCACCTACAGCAAACACCCCACCAGGCTGGCGAGCCCGTGCTCTTAACTGCACCTTGGAGGTGATACAGATCTTCCCATGAAGCTACCCAACCTTGTGCAGCACCATCCAGAAAGATGGATGTAAACCATCCATCCAACCAGGGTAAAAAACAGGCTGTGAGGGGCAAAGTCCAGTTTCCATCAGACACCAGATCCACTTGCTCCTCCCTTCCCCCAGTGCCTGGGGTAACAGCACAGACCTGGCCACCAACACCAGCTCTGGGGAGGTCCCCAGACATCTTCTGGACATTCGGCTGCAGAACCTTTCTGCCGCCCCGTTTCACAGAGTACAAACATGGCCCTGGAGAAGAAAGCCCTGCCAGCTGCACCAGATTTTTCCTGCCAAGTCTCCCCCAGCTTGCGTTAAGATCCAGGTTCAGAGATTGGGCAATGCGCTTAAGTTGCTGCTAAGATATAAGGATTAGCTGTTTCTATAGCTTAACGGCAGTTGTTTCCTATCAAGACTATAGGTAAAATCGATCTCATTCTGCATTAACGTGAAAGCTGCTGTGTTGAGAAACAAAACCAAGAGCTGTGCTGAAAATAAAGAGGACGATGGACAGATGTGTGGCTGTCACAACAGAAAGAGAAACCCGCTGATCGGTTGTGGCCCCTCCATGTCACTCAGAACAGAGCTATTACTGGCAATGGCAATTTGGCTGTCCCGTGTTCCCACTTAGGAACTTTATTTTAAATCAAGCTGAGGAAAAAATTGGAATTTCTGTAGAAGTGTTGACATTTTCCAGGAAATAAAGAGTTTGAAAGCTGCCAGTTCAGAACTACATTTCAGTGTGCTGATGGAGATAGCACCACAGGGTTTGTTGTACCAGGCTAGGAAGTCCAGCTCCCAGTGGCGAGAAGTTCAGACTTCGCTGCCGTTGAGCCCAGGCCCAGATTAAACACTTGATTATAAAATCAAGCATTTCTAGTGGTTTATTTTGCACGCTGACAACAGCTGCTCCTCAGACTTTCCCACGGATACTCCAGGGAAACCACCTGGCTGAGTCTTACTAGCAGCACGTGGTGCAGCTCTGCAGCTGGACCGAGCAGGGCACTCTCGGGACCGAGGGCATCTGCAACGGTGCTCGTGGTGTTGCAGCCGCTGCGTGCATCCTCCCCATCCCCTGCAAAAGGTCTGTTCTTCAGAGCTGTTCTTCATACCTGGTTCATCATGCTGGTTGACAGCCAGTGGAACATGAGCCAGCAGTGTGCCCAGGTGGCCAACAGCATCCTGGCTTGTATCCGAAACAGCGTGGCCAGCAGGGCCAGGGCAGTGACCAGCCCCCTGTGCTCGCACTGGTGCGGCCACACTGCGAACCCTGTGTGCAGGATTGGGCCCCTCGCTCCAGGAGGGACATGGAGGGGCTGGAGCGTGTCCAGGGGCGGGCAGCGGGGCTGGGGAAGGGGCTGGGGCACAAGGCTGATGGGGGGTGGCTGGGGGAGCTGGGGGGGTTCAGCCTGGAGAGGAGGGGGCTCAGGGGGGACCTGCTCACTCCCTACAACTCCCTTCTCCAAAGAAACGAGCGATAGCACAAGAGGAAACAGCCTCAAGTTGCCCCAGGGGGGGTTTGATTGGATCTAAGCAAATATTCCTTCTCCAAAAGTGTGGCCAAGCACTAGCACAGTCTGCCCAGGGACATGGTGGAGTCCCCATCCCTGGAGGTGTTTAAAAAACACGTAGATGCAGTGCTCAGGGACAGGGGTTAGTGATGGGCTCAGCAGTGCTTGGTTAATGGTTGGACTTGATGATCTTAAGTGTCTTTTCCAACCTAAATGATTCTATGATTCTGCCACAGATAGACTAAATGACAGGTGTCTAAAAGCAAACTCTGAAACTCTGTGCATGCAATTTTTCAGTGCTAAACAATGAGAGGTACCGCTTGTCTCATGGATGGGAGAGTGCCCGTGACATCCACAGAAAACAGTCAGGAGAATACGAAATGCTTTTGGAAAAATCCATGTTGCAAGAGTTACTCCAGCTCCCAGCTCTCACAGCGTGGAGGAGCAAAGTCTTCCAGGCTGTGCAGGATCTGGGGAGAAGGATTTCTCCTTCCTTTAGCACAGAAACAACATTTTGTTCTTTGTGCCCTTTTTATTTTAGAAACCCTGCTTGATAAATTACTAGAGGGCCTCATTAACTGCAAAGATTTGTCAGTTTTCCCAAAGCAATCAGGGTGTTAGTTAGACCAAAGGAGCAAATGGAAAACTGAAACAGAAGCCAAGCACAGCCCTATTAATCCTGTGTTATGGATCGACGTTTGTCAACTCTATTGAAGTTTGTTGTACCGAATAGAGCCCAAGAGACCACTCAATTACTTTATCTCTGAGCAATTAGGATCCTGCTCTTTCAGGTCATTCTGTTAGCATAGAGAAAAAAATTTGGATACAAGATTAACAGTAGAAAATCCACTGCCTTATGTTTTGGGATCTTTTAGAGGAAAAAAACCCCCAAATTCTCCCATTCAAATGCTGCGTTTGAGGAAGTGAGACTTCGTTGAGGTCAGCATCAGCAAGGGGCTCCCCAGCATGTCCCCCTCTCCTCCTCTTATCTGAGCACCACAGCGTTTGCCAGATGATTGCAGAAGGATCAATCTATTTTTACAGACAGAAATAACTCAGCTGCGGTTGTAAGCTGGCCCAGTGAGCGGTGTCCATCAAAGGACTGAAGGGCTGGTATCAGTTGTACCACGTAAGCAACACACTGTTAGGGTTTAGGCTAGGAAGACCATGAGCCACTTCTAGGTCTTTCTTAGCAATGTGAGAGCGAACGATATGCAGTAGAACAAAGGGGAATTTTTTTGTTGCATGTACATTTTTCTGTAGCTCGTATTTCATCTGCAGAAGGCACATACATCAGATATCAGTAGATGCACAAGTTTGGAAGAATTTTTAAAAGGATACTGAAAGGTTCAGGACAGGAGAATAACCGAGTTATAAATTTCCCATATTCAGGGACACTTAAATTTAACTTGAAACTTGCAGCTTCTGCTTCTGACCTTAAAAAAGGTATATGTGTGTGTAAGTGTGTCCTTTTAAGCCAGAATATCTGTTGGCATAATAAAAAATACTGCCTCTCCCTGAAAGTCTTCTTTTCACATCCTCATGACCAGAATGATATTAAGGCTTGGGAATGGGAACCGAAGCCGAGCCTACATGGTGTCCCACAGAGACATCGCCACGTCCAGTGCGTCCTTCTGAGCTGGGTCTCACCTGGCTGATTTGAGTCTGGGTAGGAGGGCCGCTGTGGTACCGTGGGCTTCAGCCACCAGCTACCAGCTCCTGGGATGATATATCGAGACTACAATGAGATCTGCATCGTCACAGCATGACTGCTTTCAGGATTTAAGGAGGATTGGTGAAAGCCAGGTTGCGCAGAGCTACAGGAACGGCAATCAGATGCCTTGATTGCCTGTACAGAAGGACCCTCCCCTAAACTTGCAGCGCGGTTTGGTTAGTCCATGATTGCCCACCCAAGGATTCTTTTTTCGTGTGAAGCAGATGGTACTGGAGAATGGAAATGGCAAACTCCTGTGTCTGGGGCTGCTTGCAACAACTACTGAGATAATTAAAATGTTGGTCTACAAAAAATGACAGTGAATGAGGAATAGGAAACACAATTACGAAATTATTACCTTCAGGTGCGGGATCCTGTTTGACCCATTGAAGACTAGATAGAGGGAAAGAGGTTTCAAAAAAAAAAACCCCAAACAAACCAAAAATCACGTGATAAATTGTTTTCAATGAATGATTCCGCCAATTTGTACAGCTTTTCTTCACTGTTATAGAAGACTGAAATTATATGTTGGGATTAATTTATCCAGTGAGTCATGTTTGGTGACTTAAATCACTAGTTTCCCCCCTTCTCCTACCATTTCAGCAAACTTAATTCTTTTTTCTGTTCATGAATCATTCCTGATTTCTGAGATTTCATCCCTCACTGTTAGCTATTGAGTGAACAGGCTGAATGAATGCATTTTCTCCTCTGGACTGTTGATTCACTGCTCTTTTTTTATAATGGTAGGCTGACCTTCCAGGCTGTATGATACCACTGCCTTATTCCTTGATCTAATGACTGGGATGTTTTAAAAAAGAGAAAAACAAGTACAGTTAAAATTAGTATGTCCATCTAGATCATTTAGACCTATCTACAGCTAATGATGCACACGCTGTGTGCCTTTCATTGTATGCCCAGGTATTTCATTAGAGTACCACCCGAGAATCTATTAATGCCACTCAGATGGAGAGATGGGCTATAATTTATTTTTAATTTTCCACTTTACAGCTAGGAAACTGAGACCTGGAAAGAGCTTCTCACACAGAAGAGGGCTGTGGCAAACCCAGGTATGACAGGCAGGGCTTTTGAACACTGCCCAAGCCCACCGCCCTGCCCCCTTTGCCTGGGAACGCTGAGGGGCTCGTGCCTGAGCCCACAAACAGCTTTACACAAACACAGCACAGGTATTTCTGTAAGGAAGGGCTGGGATCAGCACAGGAACACAAGGAAAACTCTGCTTATGTTCAGAAGGAGGGCTGGGAGTCCTTTCAGCAGGTCTTAAACTACCATCTCCCCATGCCCAGCATCCTCCGAAGCGCTTCACCACAGCACAAGGAAGGCTGCACTGACGGCAGTGCGAGTACATGGAGATAGTTGTTGCCTCTGGGAAGCACAAGAAAGCCAGATGCTGCTCCTGTTTGCTGCGAGACCTGCCTGTAGGCTCCGTCTAAACTGGAAACACTCCCCTGCTATTGGGAACCTGCTCTAGCCTGCTGGTAATGTGCATGCACTGATGGAAGGCACGCTTTGTACCACTGCAATAAAACTATCCCCAGAATTAACACAAAGTATATATATATATCTATTATTGATACAAAAGCCTCTCTCCAGGGGGTGTGTGTGGAGAGCTCCATCTCCAAACACTTCAGTCAGGGACTCTTCCTTTCATCCCTGAAACACTGTGGCTTTTAGCATCAGAGGGGGGAACTGTGTTCATCCATCCCTGAAGCGTACTTTCCAACCCTGGCATGAAAAACAGCGCGAGAGCGCAGCTCTGTCGCAACACGAGAGGTTAGTGTAAAGCCCCAGATACTGAATTCCTGGGATTAGTCAATTATAGTGGCCTTAATATTTAATGAAGAGTAACTAGTTGGCCTTCTTATTGCAGCCATAAGTTGAAAAATGCAAGTTGTATGTATTGAAAAGGCCCAGAAAGCTGGAGGCAAATAAATAGTTTATTTTTATTTTAAAATTCATGATTTTTTTAAAGCAATCTCCGCAATGCCTGTGTATGCCAATACGGTGAACGCGAAGGACCAGTGGTCCAGTTCACCACTGTGTCACTCCACAGTCGTGCTGGGATAACTCTGCTGAAGTCCACAGACCCGCACAGGTGTAAATGCGGCGTTTCTGGCTGCCCAGTACACCCTGTTGTTTCTTATTCTTACGCTGGGTCTGCTTTGCCCAGCCTCTGGGAAACCCTGGCAATACTTGTATGTGCACTCTTGAATATCCCATAAAATAACCTCTTCCCAAGGAGTATCCCTCTAGACCACTATCTGGGTCTCACTTTATGCAATTTCAGATAGTCGGAGAGCTTTGCATGCTACATTGCTCTCAGAAATAGAATTCTCCTACAACACAGCTTTAAGCAGCACGTATTTCAGTGTCTAGAATTATGCTAACCACTGCTCATCTAAATTATTATATTAACTGGAAAGGGGGAGCACACACAATTTAACAGGGGAGAAAGAGCAACAAATCTAAGAAGAAAAATTAGTATTTTACAGAGAGGAGAAAGCCAGGAATCTAGTGACTATAAAAGCTTTGCTGGAATTAAAGACCCTTTTATTGTGGGAATTTAAAAGCTTTTACTTTTCCGGGTAGGCGTTGCGGCAGGCAGGACGGGGATCTGCCGGGGACGAGCGCGGTGGCAGGCGCCCGGGCACAGGGCAGGCAGCGACGCTGGCGGCGGGGGGAGCAGGTCTTGGTAGACCTCAGAACCATGCGGTACAGCACCGGTACAAGCACTGGCTCCATCCTGCCCGGGGAAAAGTCGTGCCTAGAAGTGCAGCAGTACCTGCTGGGTGAGAGACTTCTCCTTGCCCCACCGACACTGGGCTGGGCACCATTAACGGTCCAGCCGGAGGACGCCGCTGCCCTCCGAGGCTGCTGCTCAGCAGAGATCAAAGCTGCCAGCGCAGCCCTGCTGCCAGCCGTGCTGATGCAGGAGAAGCCTCACTTAAACCTTCCCAGTCAGGGCACAGAAACTACATACAAAATGTTTATCCGCAAAGAGTTAATGATTCCTCTGGGTGCTAATTCAGCAGGGGAGAGTTTTTCTGTGATCAAAGCAAAGCAAATGGGAAGCAGAAGTCCTGGGTCTGGCTCTCCCCTCAGCTCATTCTTTTGCACTGGAAAATGGTATTTAACCTTCTAAGGACTGCTTTCTCATCTGGAAACAGAAATATATGTGTGCATGTGTATATACACACAAATGTAAGTGTGTGTGTGTGTGTGTGCATGTCGGGATGTACATCATGTTTATAAGCATATTTTACAGAGTGCTGTGAGTCAATGAACACTTTTAAAATACTTTCAGATCTTTTGTTGGCAGCAGCTGAAGCAATGCAAAGCATTATTAGCCATTTCAGAGCTCCTTTTGCAGTGCATGCAAGGAACTGTTAAATAAACTGGGTGAAATAGAGTAACACATTGTATTTTACATTTCTTTGGAAGCGAGAAAACTTTATTTACTTGATGGCTTTGCTTTGAATATAAAAAAAGACTAGCAAAGAAAATGTTTTCTTATTATTGTAGAGCATGTTGGCTGAGATCTCAGCAGCAGAAGAAGATATATTTATCATGTATCAGCAGTAGGAATAGCTACTACATATATAAACCTCCTTTAGACCCAAAGTAAACCTGAGAAAAGGGACTCTGTGTCCCTGCAAAGACTATGAGAAGACAATACTACCTCGTAAAGTTCTTCAGTCTACGCAATGCCTATGTGCATGTATTGGTTTCTTATTGTATTGATTATATTGCAGTGATAAAATATAAATTCGGTATACTCAGCAACGACAGCTTTACTGCCTTATTGCGCTGATCATTACAGAAAACATAAATTAGGTCGTAATTCTGAAGAGTCATCAGAAAACCATGTGCAACTCAAAGTTATTCATTTGAAATAGTGCTTATGAGATCTTCAGGAGAAGATCAATATATAAGTGCGTGTATATCGGTGTATGTGGAGGGCTCCGACACACACACACACACTCACTCACTCACTCAGATGCACAGCCATACATCTGACGTTCCCTGCTCCCACCAGTGGATGTTTGTCCAAGCAGGTGGTGCAAGAGAAGCTCTGTAGATTTATGATTTGTTTCTTTCTGTCCCTTGCTCCCTGCTCTCCCCCTGCCCTCGTGTGTGTACACGCTGTGCCCACCTGGAGAGGCTGCGTTTGATGGAGCAGTGTTGATAAGCAAGCCAAGGGCAGGAGCACAATGCTGTTTACAGTGGCAGGTAATCACAATAATAAATATTTTATTCCCCTCACTTCTGATATGATACCAGCATTTGATAAAAATGTGACTCATCAGCTAAAGAGACTGCAGAGAACCCAGGACCAAACCGTGCCAAGGAGCATTATCAGCTCCTGCTTTGTCTTCTGCACACCAGCAGCTACATCTAAAAATGACTCCTGGGCATGTGCCCCTGGAGTCCCCCTGGATCCCACATAAGAAATCCATGCTGGAAAGGGAAAGCCATCCTGATATGATCAAGGCTGAGCAGATGGAACCCTATCGCTCTCAGCAGTAGCCCTGTCAACTGCATTTTAGCCAGCTTTTCTTACGTGCTCAGCAACCCCCAGCCCATCTCCTCAGTGGGCTGGTTTCCCAGGGGTCAGAGGTGTTCTTGTGAAAAATGGGCTGTGCTTTTCCGGACGCTGGTGCCAGCTCTGGTCCTAGCCAGCCCAGGCTCTCCTCTGGGGCTCTTGCTGTCTGACCAGCTGGGGTGCTCTGCCGTAAGGGTGGGCTCCGAACGTGCCACAGCTTGACCCAGTCTGTTGTATTTTTCCAGAAATCAGTGTTGGTTTTGAGAGCACAGCAGCCCTAAGAACGTGCTCCAGTCCTCATTGCAGACTCGTCATCAGATCTGAGCACAGAAACTCCCACACCAGCTCGCAGACCTCGCCTGCAAGAGCAGTGGCTGTCACTGGGGTCAGCAGCTGGCTGCCGTCTCCCAGCAGCCGTCCGCGGGACAATGCTGAACAGGCTGTTGGTATTCAATATCCCTTGTGAAGTTTGATTGCAATGAATAATCTGGCCACTTTAAGCCTCAGAATTAATTTAATGATCTCCAACTGCAAATACTATAAATCTGGTAAAGTTAAAGCTACCAGAAGATCAGATAAGAGCTTCTCAATTTTAAATGGAATATGTAGTCCTCTCTCTTACATTGTATTTTTATCAATTAACCTTCAGCAAGCACAAAGGTTTCCCTAGATCTGGTGCTCCTGCTGGCATCTGGAGAAAAAGATACAAATTGTACAGATTTTTTTTTTTTTTTAAGGAGAATACTTTTAATAACCAAAATGTTTCTGCACTTGGAATAATGAGAGTGACTTTTCTCTTTCAAATGCTAAATTATTTCAAGCTGAGCTGTTGGAAACCATTAATAATTCAAGGAACTCTGCTTTCGCTAAGAACAACATCTGTTGGAAGGTGTTAAAGCACAGGAATAACCTGACTTTCAAAGTTATTTCACCATTTTTTTATTCTCTTTGTGAGAAAAAAGGATGCATCGGTAAATTATAGGAAGAAGCTGTTAATATGCCGCTTGCACAACAGGGAGGGCTGAATGACTGCAGTCCCAAGGGTACTAACTCCGGTCTACTTTGCCCTCCTTCCCCAGAATATCAACTGCTTAGAGCTCTGCCTTTCAATCTCTTCTGATCTGCAGACCCTCAAACCTTGCAAGGGCAAGTTCAGACGCCATGTGGCTATTTGAATCAGCCTATTGAGAATGGGCTGGCATTTCCCAACTCCTTTTCCCTGTCTCTTTAGAAGTTGTTCATGGGTCATCAGCAGACCATAGTAATGAGGTTCCCCAGCTTTCCTAGTCAGTGAACAATGAGAGAGACAAAAAGCATGTACCTCTGGAGGGCAACTCATCTCTTAAGTGTGGGAACCCATGGACCATGCTTCAGAGGTCCAGCCTCTCTCCACTGATGCTAGAGAGAAGCTAGGTGACTGAATGAGACCCAAAACCTAATTTTTGAGAGGTAAAGCTGAGCAACGTTTTGTCCTTCTTCCAGAAATGAGTTAAACCAATGCATTTAAAAGATTAGCAAAATTTAGAAGACAGATCCACATGCAGTGCGGTATTTCAAGGCTTCCACATGTTTAGAGATGGGAATTTGAGTCAGCTTATTGACAAAGCTGCTTTTCCAATATGCGGTCCACATACAGGTTTAGAATTGTGTTTCTCTGCAAAGTTCAGCTGTGAAATTATGCATGGTGCTTACGTCAAACCAGAACCCTCATCATCATCCTGCAAAACTGAGCTGGCAACCCAGGGGAAGTAGGAGCAGTCCTATTCACTATACTCCTACATCAGTTCCACATGGCTTACACAGAGATGTTGCAACCTTGGTATCACAGTCTCCCGTTACAGTGCTGTGAAGCTAAATCCATCCTTACTCCCTCATCAAATATTCTTTCCAATTTTCATGACTTTCTAGAAAATTTCATTGTTGAATTTTCAGTTCTAGGAAAAAGTGCATATCAGAGGGGTGGGTTTGTTTTTTCACTGTTACAAAAGTGAATTAAGAGGATCCAGAATAAAAGAGAAAGTTTTCATTAAACAATCTATCACCAAGCAGCTGGGAACATATCCCTGATCCATGGTCCTGTCCAGCACCCCAGAGAAACGATGCTCTATTGGCCTGTATAGATGCAATCTTGTTTTAAAACATTAATAGTAGCACTGACTTTATAGATGTCATTGGTATCACATAAGCAAGGTAAACCACTTCAGATGGAAAAGGGAAATTCAGGTCTTTCACATGTGTATCGGTGAACGTGCAGCAAATGAGCAAGTACGTGCGGAGCAACTGGTTGCTCCACATCAGCTCTGAGACTGATAATAATAGAAGCCCCCATTTCAAAAATGAATTTTAAAGAATTTCAAGGAGGAAATCTAAAGGCAGAGGAGCAGGCTGTCCCCATGTGCTGGAAGCAGAGCCAGCAGGGAAGACCAGCCTGGTGGAACAGAGAGCTTTGGCTGGAACTCTGGTATCTGACTGGAACTGGAGGTATTTAAAAGACGTGTAGGTGTGGTGCTTGGGGACATGGGTTAGCGGTGGGCTTGGCAGTGCTGGGTTAACAGTTGGACTTGATGATCTTAAAGGTCTCTTCCAACCTGAAAGATTCTGTGAATTTGTGTTTTCCAAGGAATGTGTTCCATTCCCAGGATAATCCATCACCATGTCTGAAAGTCACAGCTGTTTTACTGGAAGCAAGCGGGCCAGCTTTGTACACCGTCTGGATTTGACTCCCTCCTAATCTCAGTGTTAGAAGTGATGTCGTTTGTTAAGACAAAGTGAATTTCGAGGCTAAGAAAGCCAAAGCTTCAGCAGCCTCCAAATTTGAGGATGGAGTTTGAACTGAAGGGTTTGGATCTGACCACAGAACAAAGGCTTGCGCTGTTTCTTGCAATTTGACAGCAACAGTTTTACACAGCCCCTGTTTTTCATTGAACCTTATTAATTTAAGCTTAAGTTTTAAGCAGCAGCTGAAAGGAGAGTTGTTGTAGAGGTCATTCCTATGTTAAACTTGTCAATGTAAATGCCTGCTGTGAGATGAGATCTGAAGGACTTTTTAAACAAGAACATTGAGCGAGCAGAGTACGGCAGCCATCAGATACTCCATGCTGGGTTTTTCCTTTTTTCCTTTCTGTGCAATCCTCAGTTGTGATAAATATTGATAACATTGTGAACAGATCTTATGTGCATTGTTAGTAGATCTAATGAGTTTTATAATAATTCACTAAGATGCCATCGGAGCTGTTAATTAAGAAGGTTGCTTATTGCTTGTGACACTTGGAGGGAGAAGACTTGGCTGTTTTGTCATGGGGGTGTCTGGGGATGCTTGTCATCTGTTATGTGTTTACCCACCTACTCAAGAAGAAACCAAGCAAAGTGCGTCAGAAAAAAAATATTATTGGAAAGAAATAAAGGTTTAAGACTCCTTAAAATGTGAAATTTCTGGTGGAAGAGAGGTTGCAAAAATGAAGCAATGACAGACTTATTCCTTACTACGGGGAGGGTGAAGGAGGAGGCTTTCCTTCCAACACGGACTATGCTGATGTATAAAGTTGTGGTGCAAGGTTGGGAGATCAGTTTGGAAGAGGCTGAGGTGTGCACCCTGCTTATGGTATCAACACCCTTAGAGCAGCTGTGGGCCCTCATGGGACCAGGAGGAGAAATCCCCTGCAGTGGAATTTAAGAAAAATAAAGGTCTTCCCATACGGACTGAAGGAGGCTCTCCCAAGGAGAGCCCTGGCTGGTGTTCTGCAGAGCTAGTCAAAGGATGGAAAAGACCCCTGCTCCTTGGTCCTGCCCACCACAAATGTGGAAGGGCAGACAGGGCTTGAAGTACTAAAGGGTTAATTTTACCCCACGTGCTTCTGCAGAAACCCAGCCTGGTGCATGGAGCCAGGCTGCAGGCTGCATGGCCAGAGCACCCCTGAGAGCCCAGGGCCTTGCAGGGTCCCGTCCCTGGAAGCGGGGAGCATTGCACATTGCAGCGCCAGTCCCGGCCGTGCATGCAGAAGGGAAGCCCTACGTCTGAGCCACGGCGCACCGTGCCCCCCGAGCTAATGCTGCTGTTGCACAGGCTGGCGGGTCTTGACTCCTGATGACCTACGTGTCAGGAACAGGCTTATGGAAACTGGCCTTCTTCACCAGAAACCTGGAAGGATGAAGAATTGGCTGTTGTTCAACAAAACATGCTTGTGCAACAAAACATGCTTGTGCAACAAAACAGGTTAAAAGCAGATATTTCCTGTGTTCTCCCTCCTATCTCACAGCGCCTAGATTTCATCTTCCCATTTTAAAATCTCCTATATTTAATGTCTGTTCTAAAACTGCAAGTTTTATGTTAGACTTCAGAATCAGCTTGTTTATCATGCACTGCACTTCCTTACTTATTTCCCTTCTCTTTCTCCTTTTGTAAGACTCTGGAACAATAGCTAAGCCAAGAAGAAAGTTATCCAATAAAAACAGTACCGTCTAGAGGATGAACATTGATTTTTCTGACACAATTTGGAGCTTGTTAGCATTTTCTGTTGCAGTGTTATATCACCCTTCCTATCATGTGAGCTGCCTCGGACCATATTTTAAGAGGTTCTGTCTTGAGAGCACATGGACTGTGGGGTGTTTTCCAAAGTAAAATTCCCAAGGAAAACTCAGCAGTGATTGTTACGACTGGTGGACACTGAAGGCACGCTGATGAGCTGCAGTGAGGATCAGCCCTCCTTGTTGCTCTGCAGATGAGATGAAAGCTACCGAGCACCCTGTCTTCTCCCATGCTTGTCCAATGCCAGCGCCCAGGTGTCCTGGTCCAAGCCGCAGCCTCCCCCACCAACAGCAACCCTGGCAGAGACAGCCCTTGGCCGTGGGTCTCTGTCTGTCCATCGCCTTCATGACAGCCACTCTCCTGTCCCGTGGCAAGCCCCCGCGCCAGGTTGGCTGTGCAGACGTGCGAGCACGGGGTTGGTGCTGAGCACTGTGGTACAAGGGATCTCAGCCAGAGCAGGGCACAGCCAGGCAGTGCCTGGGGGCTGTCACCTACCAGGGCACATGGCACTGGTGTTTTCCGTGGCTCAGGGAGGGCTGGGCAGGGTCAGCCTTGCTGGTGGGGAAAGGGGTATTGGGAAGCAGCAGGCAAAGTGATTATACCTGCAGCACTGGAGTCATGTTTTCATTTTACAGGATTCAGTGGCTGAGAAAGAAGGGAATTATCTCCTTTCATTATCCTGGCTTAGACATAGCAAGAAGGTAAAGATTAATGCCATTAAAACATAACCAATTGGTGCTTAAATGTAACATGACAGATTTACTCTGAGCACATTCTAAACTATGGAGTTTTAACAGTGATAATAAAGCATTAAGAGAGACATTGAAGCTTGAAGTAACAGCAGAGAAACAGTTGTGTGCGGTGGGAACAGAAATGAATCCCATTCGGTTTTCAGCCTGTATGGAAATGGCCTACGTGCTTAATGTGAGAAGCAGCCATTTATTCCCTGGGCTAGTTCTTATAACTACTCCAACTGCTGAGCAATTTAAAACCTATGCATTTTTATAAGTGTCCATTTTTTATGTTTGATGAAAATAACCCTTTGGCACTGGTTAAATTATAAATAGGAAAAACAGGGGTGATGCATTGCCAGCATACCAACAGAACAGCTGTAAGGCACCAGCAACACTCAACTCTAATACATACCGGTTTACCTCATGGGCTAGAGTGATCACGAATGCACCTACGCAAAGCTGATTTCATGAGAAAAGTTTCAAACCAGCAATTCTGGACTTGTACAGCCCTGTGGTAAAACCTGGCAAGCCTGGGAGGCACGGTGATGTGGAGCCGGGTGTGCAGGGGGAAGGTGGGGGGCTTTGCTGGAGCAGGGGGGCACACCGCTGAGTGGGTGCAGGCTGTGGGTGCAGGCTGTGGGTGCCGGCTGTGCTGGGTGCGCACGGGAGCCAGTGGTGTCTCACTGCTGATATTGGCTCAGTGTGGCTGCACTCATCATGTGTGACCATGATGCCTCTTTTCCCTATCTGCTTAGTGCAATCAAAAGAAATACATTAATAAGAAAAGCACATGTGGCTACAATTTACGTATGGTGGTTACAACACATGTTGGATCACCTCTTCCCTGCTTCCTGGTCCACCTCCCAGTAATTCGTTCCAGCACTCAAAACCCATCATGACTCTTCTGCTAAAAGCTCAGCTCTCCTACCTCTTGCTCACACGGGCGATAGATTGCACTGCCGCGCACATCCGGATGCGTATGCACTCATAGATGCCATGCAGCCCCGACTCGCCCCTTCGTACGCGTGCATCATGCTACAGCGTGTGCCTACAGCCACCCGGAGACCTGACTGCACTCACGCAGCCGTTCACAGGCGACAGAGCAAGATGCCAGCAGTCACGTCACTGCCTCAGCCCAGGCTGCTCTGGGGGCTCTGAAGGTCCATGGGACCATCTGCAGGCACCTGGGCTCCCTACCCAGACCCCTGGTGTTGGTGCCAGAACTGGGGGCTTAAAGAGAGTGCAGTCACATCTTGGGCTGCCATGTGAAACACGCTTTGTTTATCAGATTGAATACTCGTTTCCACCATTTTTAAAGACATTGTGTGTGAGAACTTGTACGTGTGTGAGAGACAACATATACAGGCTTGAAGCTGAAAAGTCTTTCACTGTTGAGTAGTGGGTGGCCGGATGTTTTCCATGGAGGTACACAAAGTAAAGGCAGAATTTAACCCAATTTTATGAGCTAAAAAATGACAAGGGAAAATTCAGATACTTTGAAAAATTTCAGCATGTAACACTGAAAAAGCAAGGCAAGCATCTTTGAATAAGCCCTCCCTTGATATCAGTTTTGCACTTACCATAGGTGGTGAGCAGCTCCGGAACACATTAAAACTCAGATTTCTTGTATACACATTACAGTGACTATGACCTTCAACCCTGAATTTTACTTTTTGATAACTTCCAGAAAGGTGAACCCAGAATGGCTCTATAACATCACAGAATATGTGGTTTAAGAACTGAGGAATATATAGCAAAATAAATATTTTTCATCTTTTAAAGCTTTTCCATAAATGTGCTAAATTACGAACAAGCTGTCAGTGCTAACTCTGCATGGCCTAAGCTTGGAGCACTCGATCATTTGCCCCCAGGGGCAATCCTGCTGCCCTTCTTGGGGTCCTCTGCCATCCCAGGGACCCCTTGGATGCAGGAGGGAGTAGACTGTGACTCCAAGGACTGCTTTAGTCATGGCAACAGCTCACTTCCAGCTAGCCAGCTAGCTAGTCCCACTGGGGTGGGTGACTCTTGCTGGGGTCACACGGGGCCAGCAGCAAAGGCACGGGACAGCCTGGGTTCTCCTGCCTGCTGCAAAGCCATCAGCCAGAGCAGCGAGCAAATGCCTTCCCAGGGGTGACAGGGGGAGGAAGGAGATGTTCCGGTCCCAGACATGCTCCTCCATTTGCTTGTGGTGACACAAGAAGTTAAGGTGTCCCACCATGCTCACAGGGGGACATTCCTGTCGTGCCTGGGCTCAGTCCAAGCGGAGATGTGACAGCTGGAGCTCACCAGGATTTTGTGATTTCTGCTCCACCTCTGGATTGAGATGCTGCTGCTCCACCGCCTTGTCCAAGAGCAAAGAGCAGCTCCTGTTCCTGGAAATGCATCACCAGCCTGTATGATAAGCTGGAGTCGATCATGAGCCTCCCAGGACGCATTTGTTTTAATTTAGGTTCTGTATGTTCTCTTCTCCATTATTTGTTAGCACCCAAAGGGTTGTTACTTTCATTGCCCTGATTCATAAATGTAAAATAGTGTCAGGAAAATTGCACAAAGGCCACTGCTGGCATCTACCTGACTGACACAGGTTTTTTTCAATTTACTAACTTCTTCGCGTTTTGGCTAATTAAGCTAGTTGAAGTTTACTCTCTAGCCACGTTGTGAGTACACCCTGCTCGTCCTCGCCACCTCCACCCCAGCATGGTGAACTACCCCAGATCCCAGCCTTACACCCCTATGTGGCAGGTACCTTTTTGCTCTTAATATTCGCTCCTCTCTCATTTTCCTCTTGACTGAGCCCTTCTGTTCCTCCTGCACTGAATGTAAGTGGGTGGCCTGGCTAAGAGATGTGGTGCAGGAACAGGGGCTCCAGTCAACAGGAACCTGCTGGAAGAGCCGAGTCTCTGTTTCCCACGTAGGGCTCCTGCACCGCTGGGAATGAACCTGCAGGGCATGGCCAGTGACACTGCCCTGCCCGAAACTGCTGTCCTCGATGAGCCTGAGCCCCTCATCACTGCACCATTGCACAGCACCCCCCTCTCAGCTGCTTGCATGGTCATCCCCTCCTTTGTTTTAGTCCCTCACAAGGTGGACTCACAAAAAACCTCTGCTGCTAAAGGTATACCCACATCCAGATGGGTCCAGGCTGCTTCTCTGATGTTTATTCCTTGCTCCCCTGGTTAAGGTTGTTCCTTCAAAATCTTCCCAGCAAGCAGGTGCACTTTTCCAGAGAGACACCAAATGAGGCAGAACAGAAACAGAAACAACACCCCACCCCTCAGGATGCTGAATCCTTCTCGTGAGCCTAAGCAAAGCCAGTCTTTGCCTAGGCTGTCTTTACACCTTGGTCTTCTGTCTGCTACCAACCACCGAGCAGCATCCCTCACGCACCTTCCACTTGCCCATCCCACCTTCTGCTCTTCCTTTTGTTTTCCCACCTATTTTTCATGCTCTCCTTCCCCTCTCCCAGTGCCAGCGTGTCCCTTCAGAGCCATGACTCTGCCTTGCTATGGGCACTTGCAGGTGCGAGCACTGTAGAGTCTGATATAGATCAAGATTCATAAAAACAACATCATTAACTGAAATGCATAATAATTATAAATATGCATTCTAATACCAAGTACAAACCTGGCTGTGTTTCAAGTCAGGGCCTCGGCTGCAGTAACAGAGGTAGCCAAATTCACAGCTGCTTTAACTCTGCCGAAGACAAGGGTGATTTCTCCTTTGGTTCATTTGGCCCCATGCATCTGGCTTCCCTGGGGAATTATGGTAGCCAGTAAGAAAGGACGCAGAAAGGGCAAGAGCTGGAGAAAAAAAAGAGGTTTTATACAGATCTGAAAAGTAGGGAAAGCAAGTTCTGCTAGATTTTAGCCATCAGAAATTAATTTCTTATTTGTCCTGTGAAACCTGCAGGAAATCCTTGCAGATGCAAGGGAAAGAAGCAGGAAGGAAAAGCAGCTTAATGCGAGGGATGACTGACTGCATTTTAAAATTCCTTCGCTTTCTTTGCGTGTTGTGCCAGCCTCAGGGCTGTGCAGAGGATGGGAGACCAAATTCACAGGGGATTTCAACATCCTCAAACTTGGCTTCATTCCGAATCAGAGCTGAACAAGAAGTCTTTGAAATTATCTGCTGTGACAAGGGCACATCCTTGTTTGTTCACATTTTGCTCTGTAGGCACTGTGCTCTTTCGCTAGGAAGGGTGCAAGGTTGCCCGTGTGCCGTGTCCTGCTGCATGCCGGGCCAGGGGCACCTTGCTGGGAGAAGGGTGCAAAGGCCAGGGCGGGGGGGGCAGGGGGAGCTGGGGTGAGCCTGGAGGGTCAGCACCGAGACCTCTTGCAAAGAGCAGGAGGCTTGTCTGGTTCAGAGAGCAGGCGTGCATCCTCAGCGTGACATTCCTATAGGATTTCTTCCACCCAGCAAGCACTGAAAGTTGCCGGTATGGGAGAAACCTTCACCCTATGGGCACACCTTCTGGGGAAAGAGACAGAAAATTAGCTGTTGGCTTTTAAAATCTGAAGAGTGCCTTCCTTGAATATCTATTTTAAGCTGCAAAGTGCATGCATTTCACGTTGAAATGAGACATTTTGACACTACTGCAGCTGGAATCTGTTCCTCTGAATTAAGGCAAGCGCAAAAGGCTCTGGAAGAAGCGCGGGGGCTGTAGGGCTGTGCAACGCCTGCAAACATGGCTCTGCCGGGTCTGCACTGTGGAGGTCCTTACACTGGGTCCTGGAGTCCCAGAGGAGGTAAACTGGGTTGTGGCTTGTCCTGGGCTTTAGAAAGGCTTCACATATTTATTTTTTTTGTGTGGGCTCAGATATGAGTTTAGCTCCCAAATACCACAGGGTCCCCAGGCTCGCGTCTCTTTCTCTGCATTGCCTGCAGGGAAGACAGGCTGGAGACCTTCTCCACTGCTCACGAGCACTTTTCTCTGCAGCACTTAGGTGAAGGGTTTTGCTGTCCAGGCTGGTTACAGTGCAAGCAGCCCTGGATTTGCTTTGAGGAACAGACAGCAATGGGCAGCTGAACTTTGTTTTCACCTGGATCCTGCAGTTTCCCTGAGGGCTCTGGGAGGTTCAAGAGGACCCAAGTCAGTCTCTCCAATGGAATTTTTGAACAACCTCTTCCAGCCCAGAGTTTCTTAGGTCTCCTGGTTTGGACAGATGAGAGATGGGGTTGTTCAGCTGGGGTGGAAAGCAGCTTCTCTCACAGGCCCTTTTAATGAACCAGGGAAACTAAAAGAAAAGATTCAGGTTTCAAGCCAGTTTTTTAGGAAGAAAGTGTGTGGAGCTTTTCAGCTCCAAGAAGAAACACTGGCACGGTGAGGTTTCCCACCTTTAATGACAAGTTTTCATCATCTACAACTTTTACCAGAGCATCAAAAATCTCACTGACCATCACCACTTTCTTAGGTGGTAAAAAGCTTAATTTCTCAAGTGAGAAATGGAGACAAGATGCTCACCCATTAACCTCCCCCTCTCCCCCAGCTGGCCTTGAGCTAGTGTGCTCCTTATCGTTTTTAGGGATGCGTTACCCTCCCTCTTGCAGTTGCCTTTACCCACTAAATGATGCCTTTGGGAGATGAAGCAGGCAGGTGGAAGCTCGGCAGAGCCGGGGAAGGTGGGATGCTCGGGGCACACGCTGGCACGCTGGTGAGTCAGGGGTGTCTCGCGCTGCCCATGGATGCAAAGCAGCATGTGTGAGTGAGTGGCTGCGTGGTGCTTCGTGGCTGGTGGGGGTTAAACCGCGATGATTTAATTCAGGACAGCTGTTTACTGGATCCAGGATTTAAACCATAGAATTTTTAGTGCCTTTAAATATTTTACAGTGCCTTTAAATATTTTACAAAAATACATAATAAGTGCCATTAAAGACATTCTTATGTGATACAGTGTCACTTGCATTGCTTAAGAGACCTATTATGCAAGATACAATATAGCTCTAAAACACATCTTTGTTGACATAGGTGAAGTTGTGCTGGAGACGCTTTCTGAGTTAATCATGAAAGGATTTTGGCAAAAATTTTAGCTTTATTTTCTTCTAAAGCTAGTTATTGAATCTCGTTAGAGTATCATCATTAAATAATCATGATGAAAATCTTAACTGTAATGAAATAGAAAATATTTATGATAATGGTAAGAAGGGAAAAGCAGCTCTTTAGGCACCTAAATCATTCTTCTCTAGGGAATTTTAATCATCTTTTTAATTACTGGAGGGTGTTAAGATTATTTTATTCTTTTCATTTTGGGTTTGTCATGATCCAGAGCTGAAAATACACTCAATTGCTCACTGCATGTGTTTGAGAACCCACCTGTGAGCATTTCTTTGTAGGGGGACTAAGCCAGAGAAAACAGAATTTCAGACTAGCTTAACTTGAAAGTCAGCAGAGCATCCTGGCATAGAATGAGGACTGGCATGTTCATATGTATATGCAGCACCTCAGATAACCTGTGCCTTTGCAGAAGTACTCACACTTGGGCAGTAAGTCATCGGGTAACCCATGCCTAGATAATTCCCTGCAGAAGCTAAGGAAGAGGAAAGGGGAGATCGGAAGAGCAGGAGCTTTTGGGGCAGAGGGAGCCCCAGGATTGGAATTGGCTTCTGTAAGGCTACAGGTCCCCCTGCGTGAGTCGCCCTGGTGGGAGGGCTATACTGCTCCTCCAGCTGTGCGGTGGGAAGGGCATGGGTTGCTGGACCAGGATGCCACGGCAGTGACCTGATGGGTGAAATGCAGGTGCTGGCCTGCAGAAGAGTATGAGAAACTGTGGACACTGTAAAATTAAAATGGGCTTTCTAGGGGTTATTTTCTAACCTGTACAAGTTATTTAGTATTGGTAGGTGTGGACTGAGGTGACCAACAGGGGTGGTGCAGGCATAGAAGGAAAGAGACACAATAGGAGGAAGATGCCAAAGGGATTCAGATGTATAAATCCCTGGCAGTAAGCAGAGAAATACCTTCAAAACTATTGCCCTGGAAAACCTGGCTGACAGCCACATATACCCTCTCCTTTCCCAGAGAGGTGCAAGTACAGGGACATTTTTTCCCAGAGAGGATCTGACAGTCCTGACTCTCCTCTTCCCGCACCGCAGACGGGCTCCCTGTGGCACACTACACACTATTTCTGATGCAGAGCTATTAACATGCTACTGAAGAATTTCCTGGACTGACTCTTTTTTTTCATGCCTCTGTCACTCTTTGAGTTTGAATCAAAAGGGGAACATAAAGTCCTTTGTTTCTTCCTCCCCTGAGACCGAGGGATGGCAATTATCCTTCAAACACAGTAGAAACTTTCTGAAAAATCTGGGGGGAAACTGGCTAATGAATCCAACTTCAGCAGCATCACAGAACTCAAACACTATTCTTCAGATTAGATCATGTCAGCTCTGAATGCATGCAAGCTGGCCAGTTTGCTGAATCCCCTTTGGGACAGAGAAATTAGATGAGTGAAAACAGATGCTCCAAAGTTATTCTGAAACTGGAAGGTGTCAAGCGCCTTATTATTCTCTCACTGAAGCCACATGAATTTAACACTGTGAACAAGAAATTTTTCCTAGTGGTGAGCTTCCTTCTAGGGAGATCTACTGTAAGAAAATTCAATGTGTGATCTTACAGAAAGATTTGGTTACAAAATCTCTCAGCAAATTGATTTTATGTACTCACACACTCACACTTACTTACATGCTCACAAGCACCAGGACGTATATATCCAAGTGATGGCACCATGATGACACATATGTGACAAAGGGGACAAGGAGGTCTGGTTGTCAGTATGGCTCTAGAATTCCTCTTGACTGGCAACAAAAAACTTGTACACAGTTTCTTTCACCCTGACATGTTAAGGGTTTCCAAAATCTCCTACAGTGGAAATTTCAGTGTGTGTATAGGAGAAGTCCAGAGACATTTTCTGGCTGACCCCTCTGTGCCTCAGGCACCAAAGCCAGATTCAGATCTGGAAGGTTAGCAAATGCATCAGCATGGAGGCAGATATCTGGTCAGCCCGTCCTGAGGGCTTCATTCCTGCAGGGCTTTTGGCATCAGGAGGATGAGTGGCCAAAATCCTAACCATTTTGTCAGCCTGCTTAGCGCACGCACTGGGCACACCACGCTGCTTCCAGCCCCAGACAGTCCGCAGACCCATCAGGCACTGAAGGACTTGGGGCAAATATTTCCACAGAGCTGCTAAATGAAGCTGGAGTGAACAGATGACAGAGATGGTGCAGGGGAAAAGAGAGACATTTTGACTCTCAGCTGTTGCTCCTGACTGACCAAACCATGATCGACATCTCCTTCTGCCCACCACCGTTATCCATAAGCCCCGAACACAGCCTCCGCGTGCCCTCATGGCCAGCCATTCTCCCCTCCCCTGCTCCTGTTCAACATGGCTTGCAGACTCTGTGTCAAGCACGAGCCATCAAACATCTGTAGGCGTCATGTACCGACTACTCAGTGAGGTGGAGCCAGTTAGGAGAAAGCCAGACTTCTCCAGGACAGACACCATCCCACCTCCTGGAGAGTAACAGAAGCATCTGCAGGACTATGTAGCGAGCAAGGGCTTCCTGGGCCCCAATGGTGCTGGTACCAAACAGCCCATCACTGGTCCACATCCAGCTCTCCAGATGGCTCTGGCAGGTGTCACGGGATGCCAGTGCTCAGCATGTGGTGATCACCAGGTCATGCTGGCAGGAATAGAGGACCCATCTGCTACAGCTGAAATTTGGGCTGACGGGAAAGCGCGGCTCCTGGGAAATCAGCGAGAGCGCCGTGTTTGCGCAGGTGCTGTGAAACCTGGGCTAGTTTTCACCCGCTCCCTGAAGCAGCTCAGCTGCAGCACCAGCCACCTCTGCAGGAATGAACAAAGCTGCTGGTAGCAAACCCACTCCAAACCGCCAGCTCTACGTGCTGGGGGGTCCCCTGCAGCCCCCACGCAGCTGGTGCTCGTCCCCTGTTCACAGGGTGCAGGCTGATGGGCCAGTGCAGGAGGTGGTTTGATGTTAAGGACACTTGGCCACCAGGGAACCGGACTGAAACCACCTCCTCATTTCACACAGGTCATTAAACAGCCATCAGCCGGTAATGACTTCCCATCTCTACTGACCTGGGCAAGATTGGAGCCTGGCAATGAAATGCTCCACAGCCCATGGCCAATCCCCTTTACATCCCTCTCTTTATTGCATGTGGTTCACCATAAAGTCCAAATAGCTCCCATCCTCCACTCCATAAGCAGGGATGCACTTTGTGTTCAGTCCGAAGGAACTGGGGAGACTCATCGCTGTCTTCAAAACCAAAGTACTTTCATGTTCTGGAATACATTGGTGATTTCTGTGAGCCATTTAAGTATTTACAGCATTTAGCATCCTTTGTGAAGATGTGTGTTGCCTCTCTCTGACCTTTCCCAGACCTTGCAGAAGAAAATTAATTAGTTTGCTGCATTTCACATCAATCCAATTACACATACCTTGTTCATCAGTTATTATGATAATTTTGCTTTGAGAAACTTGACTTATTAAAATGACTACCTCGTAGTATTTAAAACGTGGTTGCTTGCTGCCTTCAAATGCAGATATTCAGTCACGCTTCTATCACTGAAACCGCAAGCGAAGAACAGACTGAAACTGGCAATAAAAATGGGGCCTGTCATTTACGTTGTATTAAGGCCTAATTGAAGACTATGAGGACCCTTCTCCATTAGGCACTACATGATGGCCTGTTGAGAGCCAGGCAGCGCCCTGAAGCACTTACAGTCTACAATGGATAAATGCTGCCTTATTAATACCGTTTTGCAGAGGCATAAAGGAGACAAGAGATTAATTATGCTTTTGCCAGTCCTGAGCATCCTAAAATCATGAATCAGTTCATTCTCCCCTTCAAATTATGAGTGATTTAAAAAATTACAATATGCTTTCGGTTCTTCTTAGCGTACATGTGCAGTTATTTTTTTATTTGCCTACTATCCTCCTAACCTTCATTTACAATTACATTGCGAGCATTTTGTGCAATGACAGAGACTAAAATATTACAAAAATGAAAGCTGGGACATTCACTTGACTCCAGATGATGGGACTTCAAACAGAGTGAGAAATTTAAAAAGGCTTAGCAGCATAATAAATAACTTGCCTACGATTATGAAAAGAGCTAGGAGTTAAACCAATATCTCCATTTACAATGCTAGTACAGTGCCTCCTTATTCAAAGCCCACATCTCTCACAGTGGAGAAAATTCAGAAAATATCTTTTTTTCCTCCCATTCTTTTTATCCCCTGGCTTAGGCGTAGCTGTAACTCGTATCATCAGGGTCTAACGCAGGACAGCAAAATCTCTCCCAGTGTTGGGAGCTGACTCTGTGTCTCCAGAAGGAGAGTGTCCCTCAGATAAGCACGCTGACACCGCCTGTGATTCCCACCACGAGCAGCCCCGCACCACACTGGGCCAATGTTGGTGAAGCTGAAGGAGCACCACAGCTGAAGTCGGCTCTTCAGCTCGTGACTAAGGTGCCTCTTCATTTCAAATTCAGAACAAAGCAGGAAATTATAATTTCCTTCTACTTTTGATTAAGGATCCTTAACGCCGCATGGCACATGGCTACATCAAAGAGGCTTTTCTGCCACTTTTTGGGTAAACAAACAACAGTCATAAAGGCTCTTCTAGAAGCTGGTCTTTGGAGCAAGCATAAAAAAGAGTTTCCTACTTCCCACAGCTTCCTTTGCAGCATGACCATTACCTCCCCGGCGCTGTTAACGACTCTAAATGATCCATTTTGCTGCAGCTCATTAGTGTGGAACAGCGGCGCTGTCCATTGGGAGGTCGCGGTTACGCAGCCTCCTTCATTACAGGCTCCTTGATTACAGTTTAGTACAGAATATCAACATCAAATCTACCAAAGGCACCAACACACGCAGTGATAGTAATGCAGCACAGCCTGGCTACTCCTCCTTAGCATGAGTTGCCGTGGTCAGTCTTGATTTAATAACGGACCATGGCACCGAGAGGAACTCAGCGAGCTTTCAGGAGCAGGAGCCCTCATCCAAAGGCAGCCTCTGCTCATTAAATTGGCTACATCCTTCTCTTTCTTTTACATCTTGCAAATTAGAATAAAGTTTCTCCCTGCCTGTTAATGTTTTCCCGTTCTTTAAAGATCTGACATGTTTGAAGATAAAAGTCCTATTGAGATGAAAGACCCGTTACGTGACAAGTGGTATCTACAGAAGACAAAAGCAAGAAGTGAGATTTTGGGATTCTCCCTAACAGCCTAAAGAGAGAGTTTGCACTAACTGCAAAGCACCACTCTTTCCTATTGTATATTCTTTATACCGGTTCCTCATCCGAGAAGTCCCCACCACAGGTCAGGACTTCCCTGCACTGGCTGCTGTGCAACCAAACAAATGTGGCCCCGGGCGCAACGCCTGGACGCTCCGTTCGGGAGGGAGAAGGGATGCTTACGCAGACTGAGGGATCAACGTGGAGACGGTCTGTCAATACCAGCCCAGGGGGTACTGGTTCCAGCACATCCATGGGTCCTTGGGGTCACGCTCTTGGCAAAGGGAAGGAGAAGGGCCACCTTAGACATTTAGTTTCTAGTATGACAATTGCTTTGCCCTGTGCTGTGACAGCTCTATCATATATACTGAAGCCAAGCAATAACCTGGTTTCACTTTTTTATTACACATCCCCTACTCTGTCACTAACATGACTACCGTTACAAAAAATTTGCATTAAAAAACCTTTTTGCTAAATATTCAAGAGTCTGAACTGTTCTAGCTCACAAATAAAATTATTTTGGCTTTGGAAAGTTGCTGTGATATCTCTTGGGAGCTTCTGTTTTCCCCTCCCAGCCACCCTTTGGTCTGGCATTAGCTACCATGGGATGTCTGGAGGAAAGGCTCACCTTGAGCTTGAGACCCTGACCGCTCTCTGGTCCTCGCACACACCCGCCGGGGCTGCAGCCTCTTCCCCACTGCTGGGGGCTTGGCTGCCTGTGCCCGAGGCCAGCTCCGATGCTGCAGCTGCAACCTGGCATCAGGCTGCTGGGTAGCAGGTGAGTGGGTACCACCCTGCCTCATCACAAGGTTTACAAGGAGAGGAAAACTAGGTCTCTGCAAGTGGGAAGCTTGGCACCTCCTCCATTTCTGGCCATTAGACCTCAACGACTTTCTTCTCTAATCAATGCAAGAATATTTACCATTTAAGATATCCAATATCTCTTTCAAAACAAATTACTTCAAGCTAAGATCAAATCCAAATTAAACTGTGTTGGCAAAATTACCTCTGATTCCTAAATGAGCCCGGGCATGATCAGCACCCCATTGCTCTGTCCCCTGCTGCCGCATGCAGAAATACTCTTAGTGTGTTTCCTTATGCTATTTTCTGTCATACACAGGAACTGACACCAGCTGATGTTAAACAGTCCCTTCTGGCCTCCGAGGACAGGGCTCTGACTAGAACCAACCCTCCTCCCTGGGAGAATGACACCAAAAACCTTCCTTCTTTCCTTTGACTGCATCTCTGCAGAGCATCTCCTGACAGTGGGTATGACGGATGCAGTGGAGATGTAAAGCAGCGTGCATCGCATGGCAGTCAGGGGAAGTGGATGTGGATCTCCCCTGCCCACAGGCTCGTCCTCGGTTATTGAACCACCGGTGCCGCTGCTCGCACATCAGCAGGACAAAATGATCTGATGGAGCCAGAGACAAATGCATTTCCTGAACTTACCAGGCTAGGAGGGATGTGCGCGAAATTGTGTGCTACAAGGAAAGGAATAAGAGATCAAGATAAAGGGAGGACCCCCCCAGGGAGAGTCTCCAAATTGATCGGCTTTTCAACGGGAGGACAATTAAGTGTCAGGGCCCCAGAGGCCCCTGTATTGCATCATCTCACTCCTGCCATCCGCCGGAGAAACAAGCTCGTAGAGAGGCTGCTACGTCTTTGAAAGGTTCAGCTGTTGCTTGGAAAGTACTTAATTTTAAGGGCGGCACACTTAAAGGTCAATGAGTGTACAGACACCTTCAAATTCCTCTTTTTGCTTCTGACAGTCAAATTAGCTGGAGAAAAAATTAATGAAAAAGCAAAGCTCCTCGCCCCCTCTGCATCGCTGCCGGCCAAGGGCTTGCGCAGAGCGAGGTGGCAGCACACGGAGGGGCCGGCGGCCGCGGGGGGGCTGGCAGAGGCCATTGCAGGTAGCTGCTTAGGTTCAGATATATCCCAGGTTCTAAATATTTAGAAATTTCTAAATATTTGTTCACTCAGCTGGTGCACAAACGTGCACTGGGGACTTTCTGAGTCCTCTGCAGAAGAGGAACATTTTAACCTGCAAACAGTTGCCTTTCCACTATTTACTCAGACACTTGAGCGCTGTGAAATTGAGCAGAAAAGGAACATTTCTCAGTGCCCTGCAATCAGGAGGTCAGCCCAAACCCTCTTCTCCAGGCACCCTCAGCTAATAGGGAGCCCCGGGGCACCGGCACCCTGAGCGGCGGTTGCAGAGGTTGTCCCTGCCTTCCCCTGCCTCAGCCATCCCTCTCTGTGCCATGGAGGTGATTGCGCCGGGAGGAAGCGTGTCCTGGGGGTGCTCATGTGCCCTTAAGTCTAAACACAGCCCCAAAGCGACTGTAATTTGCCTAGAATGGACCATGCATGTGACAAAAGTGGCAGGAGAAGGAACCTCATGTTTTCAGAACAGGATGCTCATCATCCAAGTCTCCAGTGGCCGTAATATGAAGTAAAATCAAAGTATATCCTGTGCAAAATTCTTTTTAGCCTGTTACAGCAACCCCTGAGCAGCTGTGTCGCTTTCTTTTGTACACGGATTAAATACACTGTTAATTAAAAAGCGTAATTACCCTGAAAATACCAACTTCTAGCCATGCTCTCCTCCACTGTGAGGACTACACTGGCAGAGCAGGTCTCTGGGTAAGACACTCTCTAGAAATATTTAGCTCCAGAATCTTGTTTTTTCAATTACTTCAGATTCCATGAATTGTTAATAAGCATTTAAGTGCAATAATAAAGGATGTATGTACACCATTACGGAAAAAAATTCTCAGGCACTGCAAAACTGGTTGCCAGGAAATAGTTCAGGGCCTGGTTATTTTGTGGGCAAATAAATGATTTCAGATACGAGCTGAAAAGAGCAATTTCAAAGCGAATAAGAGAAATATACAGCAGATAGTGTACAGTAACTGTGGCATCAAAATTACAACCATAAATAAGAGACGAAAAGGAATAGCTTGGTGAGGCAGATGGATGAAACTAGGAAGAAATCTCTGCAAATGGTATTTTCTTGTGCATATGGAAAGTATTAAAGTTTCTGATGAGCTCTCCACCTCCACAGACTGGCACAGTGTTCCCGTGATCCCATTAAAGTGTCTAAACAGGTTTTCAATAGATATTCTATCAATTAGAAAATATCGTGTCTGTCTTTTGTGCTGACTGAAGCGTTGTGGTGTTAAATTTCTGGCAGGGCGGACGGAAGAATTATATCACTCTTCAAGCTTTTATTAATAAAGTGCAGCATTGCTCTTGCACTGGGGGGTGAGTTTTTGTTTATGCAGGTTCTTTGCTTCCTGAGACAGCTGGTGTCAGACAGCCTCAAGGGTCTGAAGGTTAACATCGTAATAAAGTGGTTTTTAATAAGTATAAAGCAAATGCCACAATTGCTTGATGTTAACTGGTATTTTTATCTGCTCTGAAACGAGAAGATTGCATGGTAAATGGTTTAGCTGAGAGTGAGAAATGCCATCTGCAAACAGAGGGCAGGGAGAGGACCCAGCAATTACAGCTGGTGCCGGGAGGGTGAGAGCCTTGCTCTCCTCCCGCCCCACGCCGCAGGGCAGGGGCAGGGGCAGGGGCAGGGGCAGGGGCAGGGGCAGGGGTGCATCATTTAAGCCCCTGGAAACACAGCAGCTCTTTAGTGCTATCACATCACAGGGTATCACCCCCTTCCTGGGGTCCACGCTGGGTGATGTTAACTAACATCTTCTGGTGACATGTGCTGCTAAAGGTCTGTCCACACAGTCCCAAGCTGTGGTTTGGAGTTGGACATGTCCATGGGAGATCCCTATGGATCCCCCCTGGAGAGCTGGCCCTCCCACTCACATGCACGTAGGCTACAGGATTTTGGCAGCAGCAGATGTCCTCATCAGCTCCCGGATGGGAGACAGGCACTGGTATGCACTGGTGGCTACACTGGCTCAGCCCCAGCCCTGCAGCTGAGCCTGCCTGGGCAACGAAGACCAGAGAAGAGCTTTGTTCAGTGCAGTTTGCACAGGCCACCCTGGGTGTACGCTCCCAGCACAACACGGTGCCAGGCAGAGGGACCCAAGGTGGCTCAGACACCAGACCACTCCATCCGGGCAACTGGGACACCGGCGTGCATCCAGCACCGTGCTGATGGGGGTGCAGCTGCTCCCAGCACCCACACTAGCTGCTCCAGACACATCTTCACAGCCCTGTGCTGTGGCTAAGACCAAGGTGGTGACAACACCTGCCTGTGCTGGGTGCTAGAGACGACAAGAGTGCTTTCTGAAACCAGGAGCTGTCTTCTGCTGCCGTCATGGGCTTGGCAGCAGTACCAGCACAGGTCAGCGCCGGTGCTCAGCACCGTGGTGGGATCCCGGCGGCCACGCACAGGGCTGCAGCCGTACTGACCTTTCCCTGCAACCCCATAAACCTGTGCCTTTGGAAACGCAGGGAGCTAGTGTTTGTTACAGGGGCACAGGCTGCCAGATCAGCAGAGAACAGCCGCTGGATGCATCTAACAGTCATGTGGTGGATTTGCATGGCTAATGAGAGCAGGAAGGGGCCAAAATAACTTCTGGGCCTTTGTCCATCTCCACAAATGCTCACAAAATAAGCCTCAGACAGATCCTGACATATAAGGGCTCATTTTTATTGGTTATTTCTTATGTTCAGCATTTCATGGAAATGGCTGGTATCTCAGTATTTCCCTGTTTCTGTTTATGGACTGTGGGAACCAGTAAATATGGACATGAATCAAGCAGCTAAAAAGAGAAAATGATTCAAAAAGAAGCTTTTAGGGAACCTCAAGTTTAGGGGTTTTCCACACAGATTTTATTGATAGATCTAAAAAAAAAAAAAAAAAGGTCTTTCCTCTCCCCTGCTTGCTATCCTGCTGAAGTGTACAGCAGACTACATCAATGCATCATGGTTTTCTCTTCTAGGAGGCTCCTGACAGCCAAACTGTCTGCTATGTTGTGTTCAGTCTTAGCTTGCCAATGCACCACAGGTACCCAGGACTCAGATTTTCAGAGGGCTGTTTCAGGATCCCCCCTGAGTCCCTGACATCCACCAGCATATCAGATCATGGAACTGCCAAACTTCAGGAAACACTGTCCTCACCTACCTGACTGCAGAAAGTTCAGACATTTATTTTTGCCTCAGCTTGTTCAGCCTCCTTTCCTATGGGAGGCTGTGATAATGCTTCAGCTTCTCAAATGATGGCAGGGGGGCATCAGCCAGATGCCACACACTGGCCTCAATGGGAGCTGGATGGTTAAATCCCCCTCTCACCTGTGACATTTCAAATTGGGAAGAGTCATGTCTCATCAGAGCAAACAAGCACTTTGATAACCAGTCCAGAGCAACTACCCCTCACCCTTCGAATAACGGAGTCTCTGCTATCCCAGGTATTTCTTCCATAGCCCCATCTGTGCTGCCCTTGAACCAGGTACTTAGTACCACCTCTGGGGAGGACCAGGCATACAAAAGCAATATATATATATTTTCTAAGCTGCCTGACTCCCCACATTCTGTGCAAATTGCTTACCATGTGCCCACCAGCCTTGATCTGGGCTGAAATGTTTGAGTGCAGGCTTCCACTTCAAGGCAGGTTTCTAAGAACAATTTCAACAAAATGTGGACATAGTAAAAGAAATATAGTGGTGACATTTTGCAAGCCTTTCAAAGTTATCAACTCTCAAGTGCTCTGCAGCTTTGCTGAGCATTCAACATGGTCCCCTGACACTGAGGGGAACAAGAGCCTAACCAGGTTACACTGGCCAAGGTTATAAGCAATGAAAGCAAGAGCTTGATTAGGGAGCAAGAAGGAATATCGTAATTAAATAATTTTATGACATATTATATACTTTGATTATTATAACAACGTCAAATTTCAGCTTGGGAGTGCAAATTTGATGTTAGGGAAAACCTTTTCCCTGGGAGGCCGGTGTGCTTTCCTAACAGGTCAGCACAGAAGAAATCTCCATCCTTGGAGGGCTGCAAGATTTAGCTAAATAAAGTCATAACTGATTTAGCATTGGCCAGGTTTTCTTAGGAGATGTCATGGGAGCTCATGTTTAAAATCTGGCAGAAACATTTTCTTTTGTAAGTTTTTAGAAGTGCAGAAGTTCTCGTACTCCTTTGAGGTGGCTGAATTATCCTGTTGAGATGTTACCCAGAGAGCGAGCCCTGGACCAGATTCACTGGAGCTTTATTCTTCCCATTTGTCAGCCACATCGCACTTTTGTTCTTCTAACTTGAGAGCTGGAAACTGTACAACATAATCAGTGATCTTTAGCCTATCATCAGCAAACAAGGACTCTGAAATCCTCGGGAAGTGTCTTTTGAAAGCCGTGATTATGCACTGACCTCCACATTTACTGCATGTGCTCTAATTCATTGCAGTTTCTACAAGATTGTCAGAAAATCGATAATCATTTGCATTGAGAAACTCTTTCTCATAGCAAAAGTACACAGTGGGTGTTGCCTGAGCTGTATTTATGCCTGACCCTTTACTTCATTTGTTGCACAGATCTTAGAATCCTGCAACAGCCTGGCACGTTTAGCAGGCATCTTCTTTGATGTAGCAGTTTCTAGTGCATGCTTTAAGGTCAAGTCAGCCTCGGTAAATAGCCATTTTTAGATTGCTTCATTCTACAGAGTATGTACCTACAAAGCACAGCCCCCTTGTGCGTCTAATTTCTCTTTAAATCGGCAATGTTCCACTAACTCAGCCACATGTGGGGAAATAGTTTTTCCTTTTTTTTATTCCATCGATTAATCAGAAACTCTGCAGCCACTCAGGCTTCAGGCACTGGTCATTCTGCAACATATTCAGATTGCATGCAAACATTTAGTCTTGTGGGTTTAATAGTGCTATGAAACTGCACAGTGGATTATATGCTCTACTCTTCATTATAATAAAGAAAAACACCATATTCTTTTCTTGTCAAGCCCACCATTTGAACACATTGTTCCAGTTTCTCTGTGCTAGTGGCCAGGTTATCAGCATGTTATTAAACAGACCAGATTTCCCCCAGGCTCACCTGATTTTGCAAAAGAAGAAGAAAGGCTCTGCATGGGGTTGTGCTGTATGTCTGCCTGGCCGTTCCTGCCCCTTCCAGGGGCTTTTGAACTCCTTGGCTATTTATAGCCAAATATGAGAGGCTGTGTGGGGCGGGAGGAGGCAGCAGCTATGAAGACCAGCAATCCTTAGGAAAACCGCCCATTTTCAGGGGCTTATCTCCAAGTGGAAGCTCCCTCAGTCCCAGCAGTTTCCATACAAGTTCCTGCTTGTTTGGTGTCTATTAGAAGAGGAATCATGATTTGCTAGCAAGGGTCTTTTCCTTCCTCATCATCTGACACCCATCACACACATCTGACTATATACAACCACATATATATATACATATATATGTATATATATATACACAACAAACACAGCCTACAGCTATGTAGCATCACTTTAGCTGGTTATCCTGTGAGTACTTCAAAGGAGCTCCTAGCCTACCTCAACACTCCCATCCACCCTGCTCCTGCCTGGATCACCCTGTTACCTTCTGTGAAAGATTTCCTACAGGTGTCCAAAGAAAGCAAAACATCCCTGTTATGACAACCTATTGCAAACAAGGCATGTTTTTCTTGGACCCTTCCATAGTTCCTGTTTTGTCTGGGAGGAGAGGCAATGGCAACATACACGACTTGGATTTAAGTTGTTATTGTTATGAAGTAAATGTCTAGCCTTTGAAGTTTTGTAAGCAGCAAACTATCAATACTGTCCTGCATCATGTGGGTTCCACAGGTGGTCAGGGAGACAACCCCCGGCCCCGCATATTGATTTTAAGACTGGAGGGTGTTTGTTATTTTTTGAAACCAAATCATTGCTCATACTCCATTCTTTTACCTGCTTTCAGTTTCGCACTTGTAAGCCTTTTCTAGCCTATAAAGAGGTTGCAAAGGCATCCTCAGGGACTTAAAGTTTGTGGTCTCAAACCATCAGTTTGAAACTACCAAAGTACCATCTGCTCCCTGACATCATTAATATTCTTCTCACCTAAACCTGTGATCAGGTTCATGAATTTGTTATCACACATCTACTGGATTAGTGAAACCTATCGTCTCTTTTTGAATTCACCACTTCACTTTTCTGCATCTGCCGAATTAATGGAATGGACAGTATTTTATCAGATGAATTATCAGATCTAACAATCTGGGAGGAAAGAGGGAGTGAAAAATAAAAGATTAGCCAGTGAGTGATATCGGGGAAGGCACATATTGAAGTGAACAATTTTCTATTTATTACAAATACAGGGTAACAAGTTAATAAGAGAGAAAGCAGAATATGGGTAATAGCCATCACACTGCTGAGATGAATTGTCTTATATGCGTTGTGTATATTTGTTAACGCTCTAATGAGCTGTACTGGAAAACTGAAAAATGTCTTGTGGAGTTTAAATATTAGTAGTTAGAGACACTTTTGTCTTGCCTCTGTAGCTACCAGATCAGTCTGTTCCTTGGCTTGCACAGCACTTGTTCCTCCTCTTCCCTGAAGGGCAAGCTCACACCTCCAGGAGTCACGAGCCCAAAATGCAAGCTGGGTTTCTGGGAGACCTTACCGACTTTTTAGGGATAACCACCTGGTGCACAGCACCTGTGCATCCATCCTGCCATCTGCAGCCAAAATCTGAGAGTTCAGTCCCCAGCTGTGAAACAGGTATGAGGATTTCTGCAAAAAACAGTTGGTCTTTTGCAAGGAGGAGGGTAAAAAGGCACTAATTTACTGCACAGTACTGGAAAATACAGGATGATGCAATTTCATTACAGTTCTTTCTCTGAATTTAAGGCAGAGAGGAAGGCAGATTTGGTAGCATTTGAACTCTCCTCCATTTCTAAGCACTCCAGGCACCGATGGGACTTAATTACCTCCTAAACAATTTTAGTCAAAAATTAAAACAACCAAAGCTAATAAAAATATTAATAACATAGTTTTACTTATAGGGGGGAACTGACCTTTCTTTGACAGCAGTTAATGTCTCATTGATAATGAAATAACAGGTAAGTCTTGTCCCTTTGAAGTAAAGTGTTGATGGAGCTGCCTCGTGGGCGTGATGCCAGCCAGAACAGAGCAGGGAGAGGAGACACTTCCTAACCCCTAATTATAAGACCTGCCATTGGCAAAAGACTGTCTGAAACGTTCCTGACACATTGTGAAACACATTCTAGTTTCACAAGACATGCTGAAACTTTGATCTATTTGCAGTGGGTTGTTTGCAACAGAAATGTCCATGATGAATTTTGCTCCTTTTGCATCCCTTCTCTCCCATGCACCCCTCTCTCTCCCATGCACCCCCCCTCTTCCATGCCCCCTTCTCTCCCATGCACCTCCCTCTTTCTCATGCACCCCTCCCTTGCCTGTCTAGTAGCAGTACTGACAACTCCAAGCACTTGAAAATGATGGTTCAGGACTAAAAAGCATGAGGAAGGTGGCTTGAAAATCGTGGTACTTCTAAAAATAGGACGAATGGGGAGTTGTTGAATTTGCTGTTTGAGGCCCAGCAGGATGAAGGTGACTAATGTGCACTTATTTGCACTAAGAGGCACCGACCTCTTTTTTTAATCACTATAACCGTGTTGGCTAGCAGCTTGCTTTTTTGAGAAATTCACACATCCTGACAGGGGTTGTGCAAGACCATGAAAACTCTGGTTACAGAATTAGCCCTTGTGAGAGACATGGCCCAGCTTCTCACTTGGGTATGGCCCATGAGTAGTGTGGGTTCCACTTCTGTGTGGTTGCCTGAGCATCAGCAGGTCTGCACCAGCGCTGCAGTTGGTGTAAAATCCAGAGTGAAACAGCAGAGGTGCCTCATATGACCCAGATGTGTCTCCAGAGAGACCCGCTCTGCTCCCTGCTCAATATCTGTTCAGTCCTGCTCCAGCGGGGAATGTCGACGTCCCTGTGAGATGTTGTCACCTCTGGGTGTAAACCAGTTGCAGACATCCCCTTCCCTTTGGCCCTCTGAGAAAGGTGACGTGCATCTTGATAAAGCTCTCGGTGTGCAGCTCACAGGGCCAGGACGATCGCCCAGTCTTGCAGGACTGTTGCTCCTAGCATCCTGCATATCGGTCCAAGGCACAGGAAGCTGTCAGGGAGACTTGGCTCCCAGAATAATGAGGACACGGACACCCAGCGCTGGCCTTCTGACACCTTGCTGCCTGGTGGGTTCAGCAGTTCTGGTAAGTGTTTAGCTGTGCTCAAAAATGCCTCGGGGATTTACACCAGAGTCCTGAGTCACTCCAATTCACTTTGTGCAAGCCACAGAAGGATGGAAGGTAATCTGCTGGGTCACTGCCAAGCTGGTTCAGGTAAGGATCAACGATATATATGCCTGATTGGATGCTGATCTTAGATTGCTACTCTATATACCTGCTTTGCTGGATCTCTGAAGAAGATCCAACCTGTGTTACAGTGCCAGCTTTTATTGAAGTGGTGTGGCCAGGCTATCCCAAATCAACCCAGGATACCAGGTTTTGTGCAGCTGGTAACTCCTGTGTCTCTCCAGAAGGGCGGCAGGTCACAGGAATGGTCCCTTCACTCTTCCTAGACTGACTGAATGGTGGAAGAGCTGCCGTCACATCCTTGAATTCCACACTTCCAGGGCAAGATGGTACATGAGACAGGCATCAAGGTACCGGCTGGTGTATCTAGCCTGTGTTTCAAACCCATGCCTACCCAAGTGCAAGCCCCACATGTGACTGGGAAACCTCCTGGCCCCAGAGACAGTCTTTCAAACAGGAACAGAGTACTGCTGTGCCAACAGCTGGAACCTGCAGAAAACCTGACTCAGAAGAGCAATTGCTGCCTCCCCTTCATCTGAGGCACCACTTCCAACACCAGCAGCCTTAACTATTCCCCTGTGGATCATTTCAGCCCTGCAGAGTGAGGGAAGGACTGTAGTGAAGCCTCTGGGAAGGGCACAAGGCACACGTTGTTTTGGTGTAGGATGTCAGCTGGCAAAGAGAAAGGAAAACAATAGAAAAGCAATGCAGCAAGGAGGGAAAACCAGCAAGGACAGAAACAGTACTGGCCTGCAGTACTCTCTCTGAGCGGAGTGGATCGGAGGGGATATATTTTTCCTGCCTTGCACAAAGTTTTGACTCCCCACTGAAAGAAGAAAAATCTGTAAAAGGGAACTTTGTTTGCAACAAGTGGAGACAGAAATCACTTGAAAAATACAGTCTAGGAGAGGAAGAAAAGAGACGAGGAATGGTGGTTTCCATGGGAAAGCAAAACACCACCAAGAAAAACACGTATCTTAAAAACTAGTGGAGGGGTCTGCTGGGTCCTGTCCCCTCCTGGTGGGCAGGAGAGAGAGAGGCTCTTCCAAGCCCCAGGCTGACCAGCTTCCAAGCATCAGCTTGTCATGCGGTTCACTGCTGGCTACCCCAGACCCAGCTCCTAGCAGCAAGTGTGGGCAGGAGCACCACTGAACACAGCCAAGGTTTTATGGAGCATTGTACGAATGGACTCATTAACCTGCAGCAAAGCTTTAGGCAGGAAAAAAGAGAAGAGCAATTTTGGAGCAGGGTTAAACTTTCAGCCGTGGAGGCACCCCAGGGTGGGAAAGGCGAGCTGAGCCACGAGGAGTCAGTGCAGGAGGCAAACTGTGAAGGGCAGAAGCAGATCCTGGGCTACCCTGAGGAACCTGGTGTCAGCACAAGAAACACTCCATAGTACTTAAAAAAAAAAAAATCTCAAAAACCTCAAACAAAATAAGAAAACCACGCTACACTTTTTATTTCACATGAAGCAGGTGCTTCATAAGCTGCTAACTGACAGGGCAAGGCTGTCGGTGTGTGTCGCCTGTGTGTGCTGGCAGGCATCCCAGGAGAAGTGGGCAGTGGGTACATAGCCGATGTGTTAAGAAGGGGTCAGCTTCGACTAGATGAGCACATTGCTGCCAGAGAAGTGCAAATCCCACCTCCCAGCAGGGAGGAGATGGACCCAAGAGTGCAGGACCCAGGGCTGGGCAGTGCCAGGCTCTGTCCACATCGCAGGGCTCAAAGTGCTGCGGTGCGGGAGCCGATGCAGGGACCTGTTTCATGATGGAGCTGGGGGAAATGCCATAGATTATTCTTGCCGTGGCAGTGGATACAGTTGACTAAGTTCATAGAGTTGTAGCATAGAAAAAGAATGCTGCACAAATTGTCCACAAATATCCTCTGTGCTGCCAAATCTAAAGTAGTGGCCGAGAACAAATCTTTGATGCACTCAGGGGCAAGACATTAAACACAGACATCACAGGTGACTGCCAGGAGTGCTACTGTGACTTTTCTATCATCTGTAAGGGCATCGAGGCCAACACAGACACAAGAAAGCTCTCTAAAAGATCTCAAACAGCTGCCAGAGATGAAGGAACACAGCAGACTGACAGACTTGCTACAACAATTTTGCAAGCTCAATCAACTTTTGGCTGAGCAGAACACCTGGAAGACTGGTTTTTGAGGTTGTTCCAGGACAAGTGAAAAGCATGAAAGGCAGTGCTAGCACAACCTCAGCACTCTGCACTTCCCAAGGAAGCCAGGTATAGCTTCTTGTTTCCTATGGCTGTTCCACATGCCTAGCAGCCAGGCTGTGCTAATGCAGGTGTTTTTCAGTAACTTCAATGTCTACTACAGTAAAAGTAGCTGAGGTAATGCCTGTGGGGTGCCCTGAAGCCCAGCTGTGCACCCATCCCACCTCACAGAAGACCAGCTGTACTTCTGGAGAGCTGTCAGACCCTACCCGTGACCATTCCCAGACCATCTCCTGCCCCTCTTTGCAAGGTGGGATGGATCCTCTGACAATCCAAAGACTTAACTATGTCACTTTCAGAAACTTGGACACAGGTCAGCACTAATCTAAATAGTACGTAGGTAATAAGACCTCAAATAGCAAACAGACAAGAGAATAAAAGAAACCCATGTGAATTAAAACAGATATTGGTGGTGCTGCTTCAGAAGAGTGCTGTCTGGGGGAAGCTGTGCAATGCTATCATTGTATCAGAAAGCGTGCAAAGAAGGAAGATGAAATGTGGCCACAAAGAAGCATTTAAGTCTGGCACGCAACCTCACCTGTGAGTCTGGTTTTCCATCTTTAGTAAAATTGGCCTCATATAGGTTCCTTGTATGTGTTTTCATTTTTCTTAAGCTTTTAAGACCTGCAAAACAGACACTTCATCTTGTGCCATCATCTTTGATTTTCTTAGGGCTCATTAATGGAGCAGGGCTGGTTGGATTCATTGCCTGGATATCTGCCACAGGAGCTCTGAAGAAGGCACTAATCAATGGCCATACCGGGTTTTTAAGCCCTCTCTGTGTGGGAGCTCTGGAGATGAGCAAGTCATAGGGCACGGTGGTCTGATTCAGTATCTCTGACCCAGTCTGCCTCTCTGCCATGCTGCGGATCTGGCTTTTGTAGCTTGCTGGAAAAAAATCGGTTAAAATGAACCTTTGGAGCTCTCTGGCCCAAAACTGAGCTGCAAGGGGACCAGGTAGACCAGGTTTTTTGAAGGTCTTATTTTTAAGTCTCTCCAAGGATAGATATTCAATATTGAGCCCCTGCTCTATTATTTGATTAATCTCACAGGAAAATACTTCTTGTGTTTAAAAAATTATGCCTGTGGTTTAGATGTTATTGAAAAGCAACAAGTTATAACTGATGTATGAAATCAGATACAGGTTCTGCCTGGTGTCTTGCACTGGTATATGGAGGGGTCTGGTACAGCTTTAATGGTCACTATTAATCTCCCATCCTGCTCACTGCAACCGCTGAGTGCGGGTGTGGAGAGAGCCACCAGCAGCAGCAGGGAGGCAGGTTCCCCCAGCCTGACAAGCAAAAGCCACCAAGGCTAGAGCTGGGCCAGCTTTGTGTGAGCAGAGGATGGGCTCCAGGACCTGGAGTTACTTCCACTGCTGGAGACACAAGGGGTGGCTGCTTTGCAATAAGTGTTACAGCCATACCCCACTGCATTTATCCCTAGCATCCACAGGAAGACAAAAGCCTCTCCCTAGCCTGGCCCATCTGCTCGTGCCTTTTTAGCTTTCACTCCCCTTGAGCTGGCTTCTGTCCTTCTGCTATGTGGGCAGGCACCTGCCCTCGCCTGGCCCTGCTGGGCAAAGCTGGGAGGGGCTGGAGAGGCTGCGGGGTGAATCCCAGGGGGAAGCTGGGGTTGGGGGTGCCTCTACCCCTGCTCACTCTGCTTGGAGGAAACCCAAAAGGCTGTCCTGCTGGCAATGCCACAGCACCTGCAATCACAGCCCGTTCCCTCCATCCTTCCCCACCAGCAAACAAACGCCAGCCAAGCACTTCTCCCCAGCGTGGTTTGCAGGGTGCTTGCTGCAGCCAGCCGGCAACCCTTTCTGAGACGGTCTAGTGGAATAACAAAGCACGTTAACAATTCCGGAGCTGGTTTTTATTGATTGCCTCCTCATAGGGCTGAGGGGTGAGATTGCCCACTGCCTGGCAGGAGGGCTGTGAGCTCAAGCTAAGGACTGTTTATGCAGTGTAGCAGAGGGACCAAACACTGTGCTGGGTCAGAAGTGTCCCTCTGTATGTCCAGATCTGACCTGGAACTGCAGATCTTAAAGTGCTGTATGTCTCATCTAATAAAACATCTGCCATGTACCTTCCTACAACTTTCACTTAAAGTTATCTGTAATACAAGGTTATGTTCCCTGAGATCCTGGGAGCAGAACGTCCATCCTTCATTATTAATCTGCATGGATTGTCTTGATGGTTTGGTAAGTGAATTATGTAGGAGACATTACACTGTGAAGAGCTGACCTTGTCCTTAACCTCAGCACATTCTTCAATTAATGCCCCGCAAGATAAATTAATTCTATTAATCCATAGAGGCCCCTAAGCAGTTGAACTGGAATTTCTGCATTTCTCACTAAACTCACTCCTTCCTTCCTCTTCCTAATGAACCTTTGCTTATCATCAATAGCTGAAGGTTTGGCGCTATTTGAAAGCAAAAATAAGCAGACTTGTATTTACAGCCTGGTTGCCACCTGAAACCCTGCTGTGAAGGAGCAAGGATTCTGAGAAGCTGATATATATTTTTCTGGCCCCAACAGGCTCTGCAGCTTTTTCTCACATGCTTGGTACTACAGAAGCCAAACGGAGCCTTTGCATGAGCAAGAATCACTCCCAGTTCAGCCCAAATTTGTTTGCCTGTAGCTTTAAGCAACATGCTCTGCTGTTAGACATGAGTGCAAATGGAAAGGGTGGTTCTGTGATGGTTTCGGGGCAGAGAAGGCTAAGATCCATGTTTTGGGGATTTCCCAGTGGGTTTCTTCCAGGGCACGTTCCTTGCAATGTAATCCCCAGGCAATGCAGGATATCCTCTAAGCACAGCTGTGTCTATGTGGCTTCCCAGGAGCATGTGGAGATAGCAACATGTTTGGGGTCTTGTCCAAAAGACCTTGCATCAGGGTAGGGGGGTGTCCTGGAGGGTCCTGGATTGTCTGAAGGGGGCCAAGCTGGAGGCGGGAAAGTTTCAGTTTGGGTGCGCTAGGGAAAGACTTCAGAGGGTGCAAAAGGGACTGCAGCAACTTTTTATCAGCCAGCAACAAGCAGCCTCATAAACACCTCCCTACACCGGCCACCTCCTGACCCTCAAATGCTTCTGAAGACCACCCTGGCATCTCGCTAGCCCATGCCTGCAGGCACCAGCACTTCTGGGAGTGCTGCTTCCCTCTGGCTTGCTGCTGGCACGGGAACAGAGCAGGCAGCGCAGGCAGCAAGGGAACAGAATTAACAACCGGGCTGGCTCTGATTCTTGCAAAACACCAGAGGGAATCTAAACTTCACCTGGGGCCCTTTGGCCACCGGTTTGTATGGCAAACAAGTCCCTGGGCTGTGTCGGCTCCTAAATCATCCTTCAGACCGGTAGCCCTCTCCACTGGCAGGGTCGGGCTGGCAGCTCCTGGGCTGCGCTTTCCAAGCGCCGACGCAGCGTTCAGGGTATGGCGTAAGCGTAAGGACCTTGTGACAACCTGAACGTTGCTTGACTGTCACTACCAGCAACATGCTGAGCGCTTGTCCATTGAGTAACCTCAGTGTTTTTTTGTTTATTTTATAGTATTGTGTGGGTTAGACGTGGCAGTTGTCAGTGCTGGCAGTATCTAGGATATGTCAGTGATAATGAGGGAGACCATGTCTTATGGCATAATAACGATGATTAAGGATGGGATTTTTCAAAAGCAGTCAGGGAAGTCAATGAGAGTCAATAAGAAGTGGGAGCCTCATTTCCTTAAGGTGCTTTTGAAAATCCTAGCCTAAAACATTGATATTTCATGCGGACACATTTAAGTCTGTGTAGGAGAAGTCTCAAATCCTTTTTGAAAAGTGATATGCATATTGTAATTGGAACAGATTAAATATGAGTATCTGCAGCAGCTTAACCTTTTCTTCTCCTTATTTAAAAAAAAACACTGGGAATTTTAGTCTGTATAAGCAACTGTATCTTGCAGTTAATAACAGGCCAAATCCAGACATGTCACCTGGCACGGCTGCCCTGACTCAAGCAGAGCAATTCTGATCTACCCCAGCCAGGGATCAGAGGCTAAGTATGAGAAATAACCAGAGCAATATTATCAAGCTGCAAATATATTCAGAGAAGTGTATGTTATCCAGCGCTCAGCATACGTAATGTCTCTGCAGGCAACCAACATCCAGACTAGAAATAGGGCACACATTTCTAACAGCGAGGGTAATTAACTGTTGGAGCGACTTAAGCTGGGAAGGCAAGAGATTCTCCATGGTATGAAATTGCCAGGCAGGGATGGAAAACCATTGAAAAGAGATGCTCCAAAGCAAACAAACAGGGTGCTAAGTGCAGTGATCAGGAGGGGAAAGCTGGTTCTGAGTAAAAGAGTTTAGGCTGGATACGGTGGTGTGCTGGCCACTGTGCTGGCCACGCACGCTGCTGCACAGGTAGCCCAGCTGCCCGGCTTCTCAGGGTGCAAGTGGATTTTTCCTTTCCTCTGTAACCACTTGCGCTCACTGATCACATGTGTCTCATCTCATTTCATGTCTGATGAAACTCAAAGTCTCAATAGGAAGGCTCATGGAAAAAAGCTGCATTTCACCTGGTGTCACACAAGAACTATTACAACCAGCCGGTTTCATCTGCTTTCTGTTTAAGCTCATCAAATGGCTTGGGAGTGTTCACAACTCTCTCCGTTCACTTCATTAGAGCCCCCCAGCTTGCAACAAAACCTTAGCCCAAATGACTTTCTCATCAATGTATGTGTGGGTTTTGACTCTTTCACACCACTCTGACAGCAAAGACTTGTGACAAGCAACTAGCCACATGACACATCAGTAATGAGGAGGAGGGAAGAGACAAAGAAGAAGGAGGTATTTGGGCTGATTAATGAATGCTGGGTGAAAATGAATTTACATTTGAACACTGACAGACTTACAGCTGCTGACAACTATAACCTATGCATTTCAGAGGGCAGTGTTTCATCAAATGCTCCTCAGGTACTCTGGAGTGGATTTATGCAGCAGGCAGTAATACAGCACAAAACGTAAGGTAAACAGGCTGGAAAGTAAATCACTACCTTTCCCTGAGTAAATAGAAACTCTTCGTGTGATGCTATGGCTGACACATGCAAATGGAGAGGACAGAGGTGTGCACGGTGGTGGCTCACCCCTGGAGCTGAGGGGCTGTGTCTGGAGCAGAGCTGGGTGGCCCTGTGGAGTGGGAGGGAGGGATGGTGTCAGGAGTCGCTGCGGAGACCTCTGGCATCGCTGCACGTCCCAAAGCTCAGCTCCCTGAGGGTTTTCAGTCCCTCTTAAGGATAGTGGGAGAGTGGCCAAGGGTGAAAGGTGCTGTCTTCTGTAGCTAGGCTGCGTCATGTTGGAGGTGCACCAAGCCTACTGTCCTGTCTCTGCTGGTGGCCCCTGCCCAGTGAAGCCGTCCAGGCCAGGGCAAGCATGTAGTGATGCTACGCCAAAACACATGGCAATGCGGCAGCTCATTCTGCAGCAGGATGGAGTCCCCCAGGGGAGTTACTCATTCACGCGCTCCAGGAAAAGCAAACTGCTCCCATCACCGTTGCGTTCAGCCGAGCATCCCATGAGGCACTGAGAAACCACACCACCCTGGAGCTGCCCCCACTGGTGATCCCAATCCAGGTGGGATTTCCCCCTCTTTGCTGTGTTGACCTGGGCTGCCCCACACAGTCAAGCTCCCTGAAACCCTACTGTCTCCAAAGATCCTCCAGATCAAATCTGACTACTGCAGCTCCCCTCCCATGCCAAACCTTCCTCCTACCCGCGTCCCAACCAAATTCCCCACACCTTCTCTGAGCCAACTGCCTGGCACCAGATCCCTTACATGGCCCCACCTATCTGGTGTCCCTCCTCCAGGTCTGGGCTCTCAGGCACACCAAACACTAAGTTGGGTTACAGCCTCCTAACCAGGTTGCTGCTGTCATCAGCGCCAGGTTAAAGCCACCAGGATCTTGGGGACAGATCTGTGCTGGCTCCTATGGGACAGCACCCATGTGCTCGCCCTGCTTTGCCATCCCTCTGCAGCAAGGCACAGGCAGCACCAAGTGGGAGGGTGCAACTGCAGGAGAAAAAGCCTGAACAGCAGCTACTGAGGAGAAATTGGTTTAAAAGCAAGTCCTGGACTGTAAAAAGGCCAGAGGCTGAGCCTGCTGATGAGCCCACCCTGTGCAAGCGCCAGGAAAGGCAGCAGATGGCCAAGTGTGACCTGATTTAAGTAGCAGTGGTCTTGCAGGAAAAGCAAGACAGATCTTTCCTCCACTTTTACACCAGGCTGAGCGCTGAGTCATGATTTACTCCAGCGTGAGTAAGAACAGAGCCAGGCCAGGAGCTTCATTTCTGCCTCCCTGTCTCTTTCTGGTTTTGTCATTATTTGAAATATTTTGGGGGCTTTGAGAACATTTCCCATTATGTGTGTATCAGTAGCTTTTTCTCTTCGTATTTATGATTTCATAATTTCTGAATCTGTCACAATCAGTGTTGAAAAGAGCGTAGCGGAGTATAATGGAATAATCTGAAAAGAAATGCTAAAGCGCAGGAACAGCCTGCATTCTTTTCAGCAGATGCAAAGTGAATAATATTTAGGGACGGGTTTATAAATCAGTACATCCTTTAATTAAGCAAAACATTTTGCTAAGAAAGAATTAATTAGCAATTCATGGCATAAGGCCTGGCCTATTATCAAAGAGGTTGTACACGATAAAGCACAATTGCTTGTGTGTCTTTAGAACTAATTATCAGTAACTTGTTTTATTTTTATTTCAAAGCTCCTTGTGAAGAGACAAGATAAAGATCTACATGAGGAGCGGTGGGCTGGTGGTTTGCCTTTCCCTCAGCTCTTTTTCAAGTTTGTACTGATTGCCATGAGTGGAAAGGAGCCCGTGGCTGGTGTGCAATCCTGGACAGAGGGGAGAGGGACACAGGGTCACTAGTCCAACAAGAGACGAAGCTGGGATCAGCCCTTTGCTGATACAGGCTCACCTTGTAGCTTCACACAAGTCACTTTCATGCCTCACTTTCTCATCCATAAAGTGAGGACGGCAGCACTGCTGGCCTGGCGGAGGTTTGCTGAGGATGAAGGTGTGAGGCTGTGAGATGTTTGATGCTGGGGATGAGACAGGGAAGGACCATGAGTAGATAGGAGAGAGCGAGCAGTGACGGAGAGTCTGGGGATTTCCAGTGTGGCTCCCCAGTATGCCCAGCCCAAGGCACAGGGGGAAGGGAGAAGGCTACCTGCTCCACCAGAAATCCAGGAGAGACGGCAAAAGAGGTCTCAGATCCTATGACCGGGAGGGGAGGACGTTGCTGTAAAAGCTACAAATTTTTGTGTCTCTTGGGCATGTGCCAACACAAGAACTTAAACATGCCATACTGGCACCAGTGACAGGATTATGAGCAGTTTCAATCTGATGCAGATGGTCTTCCCATTTGCTTCCTTGTTTAAACAGCAATTTGGCAAGTTTGTCATTCATAAAGCTTTTATAGTGCTCCATACGCTTCTCCCCTGTGGCCCACTAGGAGCTGCCTGGATGTTTGTCGATGCCTGGAAACACGCATTAGTCTTTAATGAGGTTGTATTCATATTGTTTCCTTTGGTCAGAGGAGTCTTGGGAATTCCACACTATAGAACATATTTCCATTTGAAAACTGCAACTACTCACCAAAGTATCACTCTGATGCTCAGCTAACAGCATTGCCAACCTAGGTATCACAAGCAGCGTACAGCGGTTACAGAAGAGAAAGAAGGGCTTTGAGGTCTAGCACATGCTGAGAGAAAGCCACCCGGAGCCGCAGGTGTTGCTCGGAGCAGAGGGGTTGGAGATGTGCGGGGGCAGGGGTCGGAGGGCTTGCTTGGCAATGCACGGTGCTCAGCCTGCAGGGATGGGGCGGGTAGAAGGTGTCACCCTCCGTGATTTGGGGAGGGACTGAGAAACCAGAGCAGGAGATGAGGGGTGATGTGGTCCAGCTTCACATACCTTGGATAAGCTGTCCTTTCATTAACTAGGCAGATGGACTGTGGGAATACCAAAGAGCTTTGTTTGCCCACAACTAGTATCTAAGCAAAGCACAATGGAAGTCTAATCAATTAATAGCTTTCGTGTGGTTCTGCTGAGTGTAAAATAGCAAGGCATTATGGCTTGCATTGGCACAAGCTCCTTAGATCTTGAGGCAAATAAATATTAGCCAATTCTGATTCTTTTTGGTAACAAAATGCATCCTTGCACTTTATCTGCCTACTTGTGTTTTTAATTGCAGGGTTAAGACACACTAGGATCTCAGACTTTAACTCATCCTCTTCTGCAGTGGGACAGCCAGTGTCTTTGCAGGAACTGACAAGAAAGCCTTTAGCCTCAAGATTTCTGTACGGTAGATTAATTAGTCTGTAGCTATCACCTCTAGAGCTGTCTGTCCTCGTGTACATATATATCCTCAAGTGTATATACAGTGCTTTTTGCTGTAAGTAGGATCCGCTGCCACCGTAAGGGTTATGGACCGGGACTCCTCATTTATTTTTCAGTCCCCTCAGAGGAATCCCACCCTCTTCCATTACAGATCAGTATCATTTATAAGCTTCATTCTGTGACAAAGATGGTGAGTTTTAACCCTTTTCTCATCTGGATGTACTTACCTGAAAAGAGTGTTTAAAGGTACTTACAAGACAGTCGTGGTAACAGAGCAGCCGGGGGGGAGGCGGCGGGAGGCAGGTGCCCAGAGACCAGACTTGCTGTGTGACCCCCAGACAGTTCATTTAGCTCTTCTGATCCCGTTTCCACCGCATATTGTGAGAAGGTAAAGCAGTCAAGCCAAGAGTAGGGTAGGAGCCTTAAGAAGCCATTAACTAATGAGCAATTAACTAATGACACCCAGGTGGTGGAGGATCGAGTTTCACTGAGTGACACCGATGTTGGCAGTTAATCCAGGTTTGTGGCAGGCTGAGCCGGTGTGATGCTTTGCCTCCGCAATCCCAGTCAGCCCATTTGGGAAGGCAGCAACAGCCGAGCGCTGGGTAGGCTTTGCAAGGAGATAAGAACAGTCGTACCGTCAGAGTGGCCAAAGGTTCGTCTGGTATCCTGGCTCCAGCCGTGACCAGCGGCTATGGGAAGAAGGGTGGCACGCACCGTACTGCCAGCCAGTCTCACTGCAGGGTCTGGGTGAGCTGGAGCTGCGGGAGGTCCCTGGTCAGCGGTGCACGAGGGAGAAACGATCCACCTTTGGGCAACCTGAGAGCTGGGGCAAGGTGCTGATGTCCTGTTTCAGGGGCTGGGTGTCCCAGGCGCTGGGGTGCAGTTCTGCGGTGTAGCCCTGAGGCACGGGGACGGTTTGGCACCGTTGCTGGCTGTAACCCAAGGATGAACGTCCTGCTGTGGGTGGTTTCTGCTGTGCCCGCTCCAGCCTCTGCTCTCTGCACTGAGAGGGGCCGGGAGGGTAAAAAGAGTTGGGGAAAAGCAACTTTTTCACAATGACATGCAAAGCCACTCGCAAATTCATGTCATGGCTCTGGGGTGTCTGCTGCCATACAAATGCTTCTCTTTCTCTGCTCTTTGTGTAGCTCACAGGGAATGTATTATCAGGAGGATGTATTGTGACATTTTTGCAATACTATCCTCTGTGGCATATTCCAGAGCATCTCCCTGACAGTGGATTTCCTTCACGTGTGGCTCCTGTTATTAGTGCTCTGTGCCCTTCCCAGAGAGACATTCTCGGGAGTGATGGGTTTGAAAAGCAGTGACAACATACAAATTATAAAGGGGGACAAGAAGTTATGCAGTACTCGAAATGGATTTCAGTGGAGACCAGGTTGAAAGCACCACAAGTCTCCATTACTGGGAACACATAGCCCTAGAATTCAGACTTAGTCTGTGCACTTCCTTTTTTTTACATGCTATTTCTTCTCATTGCTGTCATTTACTCCGAAAGTAAATTTAGTTACAAGGTAGATTGGACAGGATCTTTCTGTTTGTCTGTATTTCACGCTTGTTTTTCTTCCAAGTAAGATGAGATAATACAAATATTCAATTTCATTTTTGAAAGTATTGTAGAAAAGTCAGGCACACGCAAACTCTGAAAGGCAAGCTGATGCAAACTCCTTGATTGTATATAGAAATATCAAATTGATAGGGAACCCTAGAATGGAAAATATCTTCACTTTCATGCATCTCTGGTCAATTCTCTCATAAGAACTTCTCTTGACCTGGGACATTGCCTTGTGTTTGTGAACAAGTGTGGCATCAGAATGTGGTTTTTTAAGTGGTTTAAGACACAAAGAAGAAGAAGAAAAATAATCTTAAACATCAGTGAAAAATAGTGGATCATTGACTCCAGTGGAGCTGAGAACATGCAGTCCCCTTGGGCTGGAGTTTATCCACAAGAAGAAAACAGAAGAGGACTTGATTCTTTGTTTTGGTCCCATCATCTTGGCTCCTGTTTTGAAGAGTTAAAGGATTGAACAGTGCATGTATTTGGAGGGCATCCACCTATATACCACCTGCAAGGATGCATATAAATGCTGGGTTCAAGCTTTGCAAGTGACTGTCAGTACCTGCAAAAGGATTAGAGCTTGGCAGTTGTTGACTTGCCAAAATCAAACACTGAAAAAAACCCCTAGCTCCAAATTTTTTAGGGCTGCTGAAAAACCATAATATTTGTCTTATCCTTAAAATGTTTTTCTGTTTGAATCTTTTTATTATGAATTTTAAAATGAGACCTGCAAAGAGCACAGCCTGAAAAGCTGTTCACTAGCCTTGAAGCTGGCCATACTAAACAGGTTTTTTGGCCACCAAGAAGCACACGCTGCCTCCTGCCCTGCCCACAGGTAAACAAGGAGCCCAGCGGGAGTTAGGTATTCTGGAAAAGCAAAGGTTATTGACTGGGGCAAGTGAAGAGACATGAAAGGATTCCTTGGGATAATGTAAAGCAAAGAGGGCACACATTGCTGAGTGGGAGCAGAGGGAACAGAAGACAAGGGGTGGACGCTCTCTCTCAGCATGTACCTTTGCTGCATTTCCTCTACAACCACCACAGCCACAAGCACATCATTGCTGAGTAAAATCTGAGATGCCGGGGCGGAAGACAAAAAAAAAAAAAAAGCTTGTCCAAGAGCTGAGGATTCTAAAAGTCACCAGCTAAAAAAAACACCTAATCAAATCCATCATAGGATGTGGGAGGGGACTAATCTCCAGCACTTTTCAGGAGAGCCAGGTACCCTGACCCGCCCCATTCCAGTGCTGCTAGGCACCTAATTGTTTTCAGTGTTGTATGTTTGTACAGCATCAATGGTAATGACTGGGTAAAGAGATGAGCTATTTTGTCATATTGGAATTCAGTTTCCTTTGCATTGCCATGGCAATGCAAGAAAAATTTTGATCACTAGCTGAGACACTTCAGTATATATTAATGCAGCTCTTGCCAAGGAGAGAGCCGAATGACAGCTATGTTTGTAAGTTTGATTTGAACCTTCTGCTTTCTATGCTGTAGCCAAAGCCATGCACCGAGGGAAAGTTGAAGGGAAAAAAAATAGCTCTTACTTAGGGCAACTTAAGAGAAATGCCTGAAGATGAGAGACTACGTTTAATTCCTACTAAAATGGCATCAACATCTTTAGCTGACTGCAAGGCAAGAAAGTCCAAACTCCCTTGAGGCAGGAAGTTCTAAAATAACCTTCTACTGCAGCACTTTGCTGTCAGAAGTTCCAACTCGTGTTTCTACTCATGTCTCCCTAACGTCTTCTTGCTCACTGGGGCAGGAACTGCTATTTTATCCCTTAGTTGTATCAGGTGTGACATAATAAGTACACCAGACCCATATCTGAGGCCCCTCAGGTCGAGAGAAGTGCTAATAGCCCCGATTTGTACTTCGAATGGATTAAATTTTCCTTATTCCTACTGCAAAAAAAAAAAAAAAAAGTTCATTATATCTCTAATGAATGTTTCAGGTCTGGGCAGAGAATGCAGGTGCCCACGTCAGCGTTCAGCTGTGGAAGGGAGCGGAGGGTGGCAGGAAACCAGGCGAAGTGGGTCCTCCAAGCCCCACACTCTCAAAAGCAGAGGGTCACAAACCTGCGCCCTGCACGCCCGAGCTCAGCCTACATTTGCTTCCTTGTTACTAGGGGAAGAGGACAAGCCAGGAGTGTGTTCCCATTCCCAGTTCCCAGCCATTCCTTAGAAGCTGACCGGGTGGCATGTATTACCCGAGAGTCTGCACGTACGTTTGTCCACGATGGCCAGGAGGCAGTGGGGATGAGCAGGGGCAGCATCCACTGTGGCTGAGAAGCACCACAAGCAGCCAAGGAGCTCAAGTGGTCTCAGCAACCTGAGCTTGAGCTAACAGTGCCGAGGAAAGCTCCCACCATGACACAAAATTTTGCTACCCCAATTATTCTAGAATAATTGAGGTTGGCTCAACCACTGGAGGCAGAACTCCTCTGACAGTAAGGTAAAGGCTTTCCAAAGCTTTGCAAAGGTCCAGAGTATTGTAAAGCCAACAATTCAGGTTGACAACAGTGTGGGATGCAACGTTCATACCCACGGAGCTTTCCCTTCGGTCATAAGAGTCAGGGCTAACACGGCAGCTGTGACAGAGGTTTTGCCAACAAAAGCGTCTCAATGGTTTGAACTGGAGCCGTTTGATTCAGTGCCTCCATGAAGTTGTGCTCCTTGTCGTCTGTCAGACTAGCCTGACATTGACGCCACCCCATTTCTTGCTGACATCTTTGGGTTCTCCAGGCAGAGCCCCTAATGATTAACACACCAGGGTCTGCGATCCAGTTTGCTCATCTGGAACAAAGCCACAGCCTGTCCAGCCCATAACTTAGCAGCTGTGACAGTGCTTGAAAGCCAGACTGACATCTCTCTAACTCAGATACACATTCATGTCAGCTCTTGTAAAGTCCGCACACCGGGGAGCTTGCTTTACACAGATGATTCCTAAGGGCACATGGACTTTTGCCTGCAGACTCCTGCCAGGCTGGGGAGGGGGGAAAAGAAGAAGTTAATTTTGTTCTTTAGATATGATTTCTTTCTTTTTCCCTACTTAGCACTTTATTGTAGCAGAAAATGTTTCATAAGGCCACCAGCCTCATTATAAAGGTAGCGTCTAGATGCCGTTCTAGAATATGTGCATTTAGTAGTTAACTGTACATGCAAAATACAAATACATCCACATGTATATCTACAACCATTTTCCTATTTTTGGCTGAGTGAGCACATTTTCTGGGATCAAGTTAGATTCTGATCTCTGACTAATTAATGTGCAGGACTAGTATTTTCCAAGGGAGTTTAGTTGTGAAAAATGCATGTTTAACTGCACGTTCAGTTTGCAAGTACACTCTCTGCACTGCCACGTGCTGATCAGGAATTGCGTGAAAAAAAGTCTTTGTCCATTTGCATTAGTGGTTTTTTGATTTACCAGCACAACCATTCATGCAAGCTAGACACTTGGCTGAATTTAGATTTTGTGCATGCATGTGTATAGTGAAATCCCTTGAAGAATCTAGGTCAAACACTGTAGACAACATTTGGGCTGACTTCTGTATCCACACACTCCTTGCTCTGTAAGAAATTGATTCTAAGCACATTAGAGAAGGGAAGTGGCAAGAGAAAGTTCTGATCAAACAAAATGGATTTGAATCACCCAGTCTCCCCAAAATACAGCTATTGAGACTTCCTTAAGAGAAGCACTTCCCATTTTGTTCAGCTCTATTAAAATGGAATCAAGCAGTGCCACCACTGTAGCACAGTAACAGCCCTGCAATTTGATGTGCTTCCTGCTGTTTCTCTTAGAGGTTCAGACCTGAGGTTGAGCCTGCTTGGGGATTGATCTAGTTTTCCAGCTTTGCTTTTCTAAAGAAGTGCCTGGGTACTTATGCCCTTAATTCACACTTGCTCTTATCCTTTATTCTCTAGAAAGTTCCTCAGATTTACTTGGTAGGAAAACAAATAGACACTGGCAGGCAGTACCTGATGGCAGCTGAAGCCACCACCCCACGCTCAAGCATGAACTGAGTCTTTATGCCAAAGCTCAGCTTGAACAGGTTTGGTGGGGAAAAAAAAAATGTTTCTCTTTTTTCACATGCCTGTCAGAGTTTGAGGTCTTTGATAAAATGACAGCTCAAACCATCTAATTTTGCTCAGCCCACCAAACATGTCAGCATCATTACAGCAATTTGTAAAGCTAATTGACTGATGAATATAAAGGAAGCTCTTGTCTGAAACATGTAAATGGTTCGTAGGTATCTTTGGCTTAGTCCAAGTTGGTAATGTCTAGAAGACAGACAATGTTCTCTAACCTTCATGTTTGTTTGACAGTGATCACTGCCAATCTTAGCTAAAATGACTTAAGCTTTTCCGTGACAAGACCCTGCTTGTCACTGCCTATAGCTCTGCATAATGTAAACGAAGTGGAGAGCCACAGACATAAAGACTAAGCCAACAGATACAGAGATTGACAAGTTTGGAAAGAGCTGCCAGCATCACCTGGTACAACAATCCCAAAAAATCATGGTGTTGACCATTACTCCTACCAGATCCAGAGCCCTTCCCCTCCATACCTTCCCACCACTCTATAAAACATCCTTCAGGAAACTCAAGACTCCCACTAAAGAGGTCAGCGACAGAATTCCCTGAAGGAAAGAGTGCTGAGCTTGTCTTATCCTGCTGAAAGACGCAGGGAGAACTTCTTGCTTCCTCTGCTTCTTGCATCAATGTGTCACACAGTTATTGCAAAATTCCAGGAATAAATAGGTAACTGTAGTGCTCAGGATGCATTTGCCTAATCATTATTTCTGATGGCATACGAGACATTAGCTAGCTGAGAGGAGGAATTCTCTGCCAGTGAGAAAGGGGCTGTTGGATAG